>JBBYHK010265921.1:0-28449 GCA_038382065.1 Adansonia grandidieri | reverse complement strand
AAACTAGTAACATTGAGGCATGGATGCTTGATGAAGAAGTGTTAATCCTGTTTCTAGAATATGCCTATGCTTTCTTTTAGAGACAACATTATATTTTCGAGAATGAGGAGGTGTTTTAAGGTGTTTGATACCATAGGTAGCCAATAAGGAAGGATATTGCTTGGTACTCCTCCATTATCAGAATAAATTAACAAAATTGAAGTGTTAAATTGTTTTTTAGCATGTGCTTTGAATACTGAAAAAATATATATGACATTAGACTTGTTCCTTATTTGAAACAAGTAGGTATAACTTAGAAAACGATCTATAAATGTGACATAATAATGATAGCCATCATGAGATGTAGTTTTTGGATTCCCCCATAGGTCTGTACACAGCAACTCTAAGGGTTTTGAACTTGTCAAGCTAGACATACGAAATGGCAGTTTACGACTTTTATTGCATAAGCACGAATTACAATCTGAAGTGTTGTTTGCGCTGTCAGTCTAAGCAAAAAGTTTTGAACATGTACTTCAAAATCCTAAGAGAAGGGTGTCCTAGGCTTCTGTGCCAAGCACTAGCAGTCGTTTTCACATTGAGACACACTAATTGTGAATGATTGGATGCATTAGTTGTTGGTAAGTTACAAAGTTGGGCAGTTCATGGACATCATTTTTATTGTGCCCTATAATAAGATACTTCACAAGAAGATGATTTGAAAATAATTCAAAAGATACTTGGTTAGTTTTGCACAATTTTAAGAACCAAAATAAGTTTTCTTTGCATTTAAGGAACATTCAAAACATTAGAAAAAAGTAGTGGTTTATGTGTATTGGTGATAGAGGTAGAACCAGTGTGCTTAATATGCATAGTTAAGCCATCTCTAACCAGAATTTCATTAGGACCTCTGTATTCTGAGTAGAGTGACAAGTTATTTAGTTGTGTAGTGACATAGCGAGATATTCTTGAGTCCACCACTCAATTTTGATTTTCTGTTTGATCCAAGGCTTGAATAAAGTTGGCAACTAGATCTTGTAGAGGTGAATCTTATACTGCCTGCAAGTTTTTGCAGCATGTCCAAGCTTTCCACATAGTTCACATGTTGGTCTGCTGCTGCGAATGCTTGCACTAGTTTGAGGTCTGTTGTTGTAAGTGCTGGTGTTGAACTGTGATCTTTTTCTTCCATTGGTATAGCTATGTCGAGAGGAATCAGTGTTTTGTCTAAATGAATCAGTGTTGAACACGTTACCTTTAAAGCCTGTGACCTTCTAATGTTGATATGCAGATCTTCTATCATTTCTTGTAAAGTTAATTATCATAGCAGATGCAGGTACAAGCTCCTTCTGCTTAGCGACTGCTTCAAAATTAATCAGTTTGTCATTCAAATCTTCTTAGGATATAGCACTCTCTCTAGCTTTTATTACAATAGATATCTTTCTAAATTTTGGTCCAATTCTATTTAAAATAAATATGATTAAATCATCTTTAGCGATTGGTGCTTGAGCAAAAGCTAACTCATCTGCAATGCTTCTCATGGCTTAAATAAATTCTACCACAAATTTATTGCCCTGGTTGGATAAGGACAATCTTTTCTTAAGGGACATTGCCCTTGCCCTAGTTTTACCAGCAAAAAGCCTTGTAAGTTTGGTCATTGCCACATGTGAGGTCTTGGAGATGGCTATCATAGGGATGACTTTTTCTGACAGGTGCAACGATGGAATAAAGGATCAACTTGTCTTGTCTGATCCAATTTGAGTAATTTGGGTTTAAGGTTATGGATTCGCCAATGGTGATGTATTTAAATGGGCAAAGAAGTGTCCCATTAACGCAGTCAATGAGATTAATACAACCTAGTAGGGTCTCGAACTGTTTGTGCCAAGAAGGGAAATTGCCGGAGTTTAATTTTACTGGCAGTTGAGTTGTGGCATTAATCTGAATGACATCTAGTGGTGATGTGATTTTGGTTGATTCAGGAGTGTTTGATGAAATTGTGATCGACATATTTCTCTCACCTATGACGCAGCAGCTGTGATATCATGTAGAAACAAGATACAGAATGATAAAGAGGCCACACTATTATTTTATTGAATCAGTATATTTATAGAGTTCTTCAAGATGCTGAGATGTCATCTAAGTTTAAGGAAATCCTAGTTTAAAGTTTGAAACTTTAGCTAAACTTTATCCTAATCTTACAGGTGTTATATATGAGGTTATATTTAAATTACAAATAGCTATATTTAAATTATAAAAAATCTTATCTAACTTGGTACGTTAGTTTGAAAGAGTTGGGTAGTTTGTGTTTAAAGGACTTCGTATAGTCTGTTTTAATACTATTCCCCATTATGCATAGACGACAACGACTTTATCATGTGACATGAATTTCACTTGTAGGGTTACCAAATCTATCACGAAGATATTTTATTTATAAATTTTTTATTTTTTGAAATCTTTAGGATTATTTATAAGTTTTTGTATCGTAATATTTATTTTATTTTAAAATTTTGAAATTTTTATACATTAATATCATAAGCAAATTTCTACACTTATCCAAAAATCAATTAATTAAAATATTTAAATAAATGTATAACATAATAAATTTTAAAATTTTAAATGTTAGATATTATTAAAAATATATAAAAATAATTTATTAATAGACTCTTACATCACTACCCCTAATAGTCATTAACATTAAGGTTGCTTTAACATTCACATACATACTATATTGCTAATTTTAATTTCATGCTACAATACTTAATTTTATCGCTATAGTAACTAATTTACTATTATTATTTTCAATCTCATTAAAACTAATCTCACAACTAATTCAAATATAGCCATAATCGCTTTCATTGTTTATTTCTAGAAAAATGTTAAATCAATGAAGGCAAAATATTTTTTTTCTTCTCGTTTTGTCACTATTACACAAATCTTATGCCCCCTTCCCACTTTAACTTAGAAATAGAAATAGACATTTAAAGGACAATGCTTTGGTGGAAAGATGATGTCCTCGACTCAATTAGGGTATGAATTTGGCTCGACTCAATTTAAATTATTGATTTTTAACCTTTTTTTAATTTGATGCATTACAAAAATCAACAAATTTTGGACATGGAATTTAAATTTGAACCTTTCATAGGCAATTAAATGATAACATCGTAAAAGTTTCTTTAATAAAGTTCATACATTGTAATAAAGGAAGTGGAGTAAAGGAAGTGACGGTAGATGATGAGATTAGGATTAAAGATTTGTTAGATGTTAACTTTTAGAAGTAATTGCATAAATTAACTAGACTAAACATTTTTATTAAGGATTCAGTTAATAGGTACCTATAGACACAAGTTAAGAGTGACTTAGTTATTATTTTATTTTATTTTTTTGCATTTAATGTATAATTTTGTTAAAATTTCAAGAAAAATAATTAATTATATTTTTTCTTTAAATGTTGTTTAATTGATGTTTTCTGCTTATTATATTACAAAGCAATTATAGGATATGTCATTTGGTTGATCTCTGGTTCTCTATCATATAGTCTGATATCTCTATTTGCTTTTTGTAAAATGGAGAAGATATAGCTTAAATTGGAAGGAAATTATATACAAGAAAAAGCATGAAATCTGTTTTTGGCAGCTTTCTTCTTCTTCATCTTCTCCTACTTGTCATGGTAATGTGTAAACTCTTCTTAATAATCAGTCATTTTGTAAGCCAAAAAGAATCTTTTAATCTGAACTGAGCTTAAGTGGTACAATGATAACGGTTGTTGGACTTTATGTGACCCACATGATAATTAAATGGATTAAGATTAATATTTAACTAATATTAAGGTGATATTATCTAGCAAATCTTATTTAGATTAACTACTCTAGTGGTAAGGGTCTATTTTAGTAACTAATTAGAATACAGACTACTTGATGGTAGCATGCAAGTCTAATTAATCTTCTAGTCCCTAGTATAGTCTATATAAATTGCCAATGTACCATCATAAGGTAATTATCAAGAAATAAGGAAATAGACTAGAGGGCTTATATGAGATGTTCGTTTTCGTGTACTTGGAGCTTCATATCATCTAATGAGATTCATTAAAAATGAATTTTTTTCATGCATATATTATTTATGCATAAACGATTAAATAATTCGTATAAATATAAACAAGTTATAATAAATATAGTAAAAGCATGAAACTGAATTTTAAAGATGCTATGATTAATTTTGTAATTTGTATTTATGTATCAAAATATATTTTACGCATGTATGTAAATTTATTTGTATATTATGTGTATTAAAATTTCATGAAATTCTTGATTAATTCATGAAAAACGAAGATTGATGAAGGATTTGGATAGTTTAATCATCTATATATGTTATTAAGCCTTTAGATTAAAGAAAAGATGATTAAAATAAGAAAAAATTATGGTATATTGAAACGGGTCTAATATTGTTTCATAGAATTCAAGTAATCTTGAATATTTGATGATGATTTTGTGTTTTTTTATCAAAACTGATGCATGAGTCATGTAAATCTAGCATAAAATCATGTTTTTAGGTCTTTGATTACATGAAATATGGATTAAAAACACGAAAATATGAGCAAAAACAAGAAACAAATCCGAACGATTAGAAAAACCTAGTCGGATCAAGCACGACCTGGTTGGAGGAAGAGGAAAATCCTAAGCGCCTTGGCACATGTGGCTCCATTTCAAGGTATTTTCGGTCCCAGTTTTCTCCAGATCCAATTTTTAAATACTTTTGATTTTTTCATAATTTTTATGGAATTTTTAAAGTACATAAAATATTTATTATTTAATATTTGTTTTTAATTAAATAATAAATATATTTATACATAAATATTCTGTGATTTTATTTTATGATAAAATATTTTCATATATTGAGAATATTATGACAATATATACTCTCCTTATAAAACATTCAAAAATTCATACTCTCAACCTAAGCTTAAGTACATATATGTATGATAAAGTTTGTTGTTGGTATAACAATGTAAATGCACATATTTATATGTCATGAAATAAATATATTTTAATATTGTGCATGTTTTTATGTTAATTAAAAGGCATGTCATATATTATATCATGATTTTTTAAATTAGTTATAGTATGACAACTAAAAATTTTGTTGTAGTATGTAAATTTTTACTACATAAAGAATCAATGTCATTATTAAAGATCTAAATTACTAGCTTAGTATTAGCCAGAGCATTTTCAGTTATATGATTTAGATAAGTTGGTAATTATTTAAAATGAAGAATTTTTCTTTAAATAACTACATACGGTAAACATTAGTAAAGTTTTATGCCATGAATTTATTTGGTATATATTTGAGTTATTAAATCATGTATGCAATTATTTGTGGTATACATATATTATGTCATTATAAAGAATCTAAATCAATTACTTAGGAATAGCCATAGCATATTAAGTTGATTGATTTAATTAAATTAGTAGTTATTTAAAATAAAGTTTTTTTTTTTAAATAATAACATATAAAGGATTACATTAATATGTAATTATTTATGCTATATTTGTCTATAAGTTAACATGATTTAATATTATATTCCACTACAATTATTAATATGCAATAAAAAATTCTTCATATATTAAAAATGCCATTATTAAAGTTTCAAATCGCTAGCTTAAGAGTAATCATAGCATCTTAAGTTGGTTAATTTAGATGACAACTAGTAGTTATTTAAAATAAGATTTCCTTTAGAAAACTACACAAGAAAATGGCATTGATAAAATATTATTTGTCATATGCAACAAGTTTTATGCATACATGTCGTATTTTATTATTAAGTTCTAAATCATTAACTTAAGAGTAGCCATAACATATTTAGTTAAATGATTTAGATAAAACAATAGTTATTTAAAGCAACATAAAGAAAAATGGCATCCACAAAGTGTTAGACCATGAAATTAGTTATTTGGCCTCACATGAAAATAATTAATTTTGTAAAATAGTTAAAGGATAAAACAATATAATACCAAAGTTAAATTTTCGTAGGTTCACAAGTATGAATTATTTAATTTTTAGTATTTTAAAGTTATTGTTTTATCATTAAAGTTGTATAAATTTATACGCATAATACACCTCTACCTATAGGAAACTTTGGGTTTACATTTAAATATAAAGTATTTTATTCAATTAAATTACTTCCTTGTATTTTACAGCAATTTCTACTATTATGATTAATAAGGCTGCTAAAATTAAATGCTATCCGATGATGAAGAAGAAGTTAATTAAGCTATTTTGGATATAAAGACCTTGACTTAATATTTTAGGTAAATAATTTATCCTCAACGAATAAAGTGCATAAAAGAGAAAATATATTTTGATGTACAATGGGAGCAAGCTAACCATTTAAAGATGATGTACATCAAATCTATGTTAATTAATCAATTTGAGATTTTATCCTAATTGCTAAAAGGTTAAGGATTATTGCAAAGCCACTAATGACTAGATTGTTGATCTGATAAGGTTTTGGCTATCACTCTGATGTGGAAGCTTTCAGGAATAAAGTGCAACATTTCTAAAATTGTGTATAAACACATTATGGGATTTGAAAGATATTGTTGCTCAACTTAAATCTTCGAAATTAAGTTTTTTTGAGTAAATTTTTTATCACTTTCATATTTAATTTTTTTCCTAATGAGTATGACCATGAGAAACACAAATAAAAAAATGGTCTACCAATGAACTCTTAGTTATACGTGTTCAAGAGAAAAGAGATTAAAAAAATGAGAAACTAGATTTAGTTAGCCTAGTGACTCAAGGTAAAAAGTGATAAGTAGGCAAATGTGTTATAAAGGTAAAAAAGGAAATGGCATCAAGTGCTTCATTTTTTCTTTAACTCGGACACATAAGGAAAGATTACCAACGGTATAAAATAGACTTGAAAATGAAGGTAAACTTATTTTTGTATAAATCTCTTTTGTTGTTGTTCCTAATAATACATGGTGGTTGGACTTATGTTCAACAAAGTATATTCCTATAACCATTTAAGGTTTCATAAAGTCAAGGAAACCAAGAAAAGTGGGAGGAACATATACTACAAAAATCTTTAAGGACTATCAGGATCATTTTTGAAATCAAAATTTATTTTAAACCTTAAAAGAGTTTTATCTTTGATTTTAGAAATTTTCCAAGTTAAAAAGAGTTTTAGATTTAATTTTTTTTAATTTTATTGTTGAAATTTTGAAAGAAAATTTTTTATTGGATTTTTCATCATTATTTTGGATCCTGATTATGAGAATAAGCATGTTCACTATTTATATGATTTCTAGTAGTCAAGATGTGCTATAGATAAAAACTCCTTTAAAGTTGTGGTATAAAGATTGTATCACATTTTCATATAATAATCAGGAGAATTGACAATGATGAAGTTTTTGAAACTCTTCAGTTTGACACTTACATTAATTGCATTGAGGAAAAATCAAACAATAGGTCCACAAAGGGAGCTAAAGAAAGCACTATAATATTTAGAGGCCATATATTTCCCCTTAGTTTATGGATTGATGCATTAAAACTGTTATTGATGCTTTTATTAAAGTTTCAACTAAATTCATTTTTAAAACTTTCTTAGAATTACAGAATAGTTGAAATCCAGCTTAAGAGATTACGAACTTGGGTTGTCCAGAGAGGGCTTATAACCTAAACATAAGGAAATAGGATCCAAAAATAGTTAGCAGTTATAGACTATGCAATTAACTTAAAGGGTTAAAGGTTTTAAATATCTCTCATATTCAATTAGAATTGTTGAAGCTAGAAATGCTAATTTTCTTATGGATCATGAGTCTAGTGAGAGTGAATTTCCTCGTAAGGTTGATACTGAGCAATAAATTTATTTAGATTGATCTTTTGTAAAGGATTTGATTGTTTCTCAAAACAAATATACAGGATTAACATGAGAACAATCAAATTAAAGTGCAACCTTTACAATAGATCATTAATCTCACTGACTAAAAGTGTACAATATGTACAAATGATTATAAAATTAAGAGATCCAATGGGTAAGAAACTAGCCATTTCTATGACTTGGTTGTATACCTATAAAGTCTAACTTTGATATTGGACATAAAGATGATATCATTTTCACTAGCCAGAAAGAGTGAAAATTTCACATTTTAGCATTAAGCTATGATAAAATAGATGGAACCAATGGCTAATAATCCAATCTAGTAATTTGTTAAATTACCATTTGGTAATGTTAAACGATATGAGGTTAGACTTGTGGACAATGGTTTCACTCAAAGGAAGTACTGATTACCATAAAACTTTCTCTCTAATTTTTTGTGAAAGTTTCATAGCTTTTGCAGCTCATTTTTTATTGAGAATTAAATTATATGGTTAGTGAAAACAACTTGCTTAAATAGGGATTTTGAGAAGAGGTATACATGATTCTACCTGAAGATTTCTTTAAAAGATTAATATATAGATTAAAACAAGCATCCCACTAATAATATGTAAAGTTTAACAATGTTGAGACATTATTTGGCTTTACTAAAATTGTTGTCGATCATTGTTTATAGCTTAAAGTCAGTGGGAGTAAAGTCATAATTTTAGTCTTATGTGTTAGTGATTTGCTCCTTGCAAGAAATGAGTTAGCTTTGTTGCATAAGACAATTTTTCTTTCTCAAAACTTTGATATGAAGAATTTGAGTGAAACTTCTTATGTCAGAGGCATAAAGATTCATAGAGATAGGTCTGAAAAGACATAAAGTCTATCTCAGGAAGCCTATGTCGAGATAGGTTTAGGAAGAATTATGATACAAAGTTATTCACTTCCAAGGGCATAAATTGCAAAGAGGATATTTCAATTTGAGCCAAAAGCTTCAAACAATTTGAAAAAAAAAGCATATGAAAGGCATTAGATATGCATATAGTTTTGGGAGCCTTATATAGGATCAAGTTTATACGAAACTTGACGTAAGATTTATAGTAAAAGTGCTTGGCAGATATTAAAGTAATCTTAGCCTTGGATTATGAAAACTACCAAAGGAATTATGTTATAAAGTAATATCATAGGCAATAAGGTTGAGATATTTTATCTCTAGTTTAGAGTTGTCAACAAGGCCATTAAAGATCTATTGTGACAACTCTTATGCAGTATGCTTTTCTAAAAATGATAAAACTGAGAATCGTAGCAAACAAATATATATAAAGTAGCTTATTATTAGAGACTCTATAAAGAATTAAGAAATGGATATCCAACACATTAGTATAGATTTAATGATAGCTGATCCCATGACTAAAGTATTGTTGACAAAACAGTTTAAAATTCATATGGATCATATGAGGCTAGTTAAATTCTATCAAGATATATTTTGGCTTCTTTAATTGTGTTAGCTTCACATTCTTAGAGTTTATAAACATGTTTTAGTTTGTGCACATAAAATTTTAAGGTCGAGTGGACCTTGAATGACTATAAAAAATTCATTCACAAAGTATTATGTCGTAAAGTACTCTTTTAGAGAGGATAATGCATTGTAATTCATAGAAAGGAATATTCGAATTAGAATGCTACCACCATGATTCATGCTCTATGAATCTTTAATTGAGTAAGAGTTTGGCTAGAGTAACTTATGGCCGTATTAAAATTTGGGATTTGAATATCACCTATTCAAGTTCTTAGTTTATCATATGGGCTAAGTGGGAGAATGTTGGACTTTATCTAGCCCGTATGATAATTACATGGATCAAGATTAATATTCAATTAATATTAAGGTGATATTATCTAGTAAATCCTATTAAGATTAACTACTCTAGTTGTAAGAGTTAAACTCCACTTTAAAAGTTAATTAGAATGCAAACTCCTTGATGGTAGGATACAAGTCTAATTAGTCTTCTAGTATAGTTCTCTAGTCTAGTCTATACAAATGGCCTGTGCACCATTATTAGGTAATTATCAAGAAATAAAGAAATAGACTAGAAGGCTTACACGGGGTGGTCGTCTTCGTGTACTTGGAACGAGGTCATGTTCTTCATCAATAATGGCTAGAGGTAAATTTCTTAATTTAAATATTACAATGGTTTCTTATAACTCAAGAAGCTTTACAAATGTTTTAACTAATTCTACATGATCTTTCTTTTTATGATGCAAATTTGAGGACATCAATAAATTTATCAAAATTTGTTTAAAGACTGAAAAGTTATTTTAAGACATCTTATGTTTAAAACTTAATAACTAGTCTAGTTGTAGTTTACGACTTATTTCGCTAGCTTTTTTTTTTTTTTGTTGCATGCTGATGGAAGTGGAGCCAGGGAGACTTGATAAATGATGATCGTTATGGCAAGTAGCCTAGAAATGAGGTTCAAGGCTTAGAAGATCTCGAGGATGATGACGTTTTGAGATTTCCTAGCTGGATTTGGATTAATAAATTGACAAGGTAGATTCCCATCAGCACGATAAGAAAAGCCTGGTCATTAATTATCTCACATGGATCACATGGATGGTCCAGTAAAGGTGTTTTTTTTTACCTTGAAAGATTTTAAAGTTGGGAACTCAATGCCAATATATTTTGCTAAAATAGACCCTTCAAAATTTCCTCATTTTTTGTCTAAAGAAGAAGCCAATTCCATTGCTTTCTCATCGAAAGAACTTCCTAACCTGCTTCAATTCTTCTCCTTCTTACAAAGCTATCCCCAGGCCAAAGCCATGGAATCTACATTAAGAGAATGTGAAACTCAGGCTATCAAAGAAGAGATCAAATTCTGTGCCACCTCTTTAGAATCAATGCTATAAGATTTAATTAAGAAATGTATCTCTAGCTATTATTGATCAAGAATGTGACCTCGCCAAGTATACAAAGACGAACACCTGTATAAGTCTTTTAGTCTATTTCCTGTTCTTGATAAAATTACCTTATAATAATACACAGGCAATTTATATAGACTAAACTAGGAACCTATATTAGAAAACTAATTAGAGTTATATTCTACCATCAAGAAGTCTATATTCTAATTAGTAATTGTAGTAAGAGTTTAATTCTTATCACTAGAGTTTTAATTGGAATAAGATTTACTGGACGTTATCACCTTAATATTAATTAAAATATTTATCTTGATCTACTTAATTATTATGTGGGCCATATAAAGTCTAACATTTTCCCACTTCGCCCATTTGATTAACTAAGAACTTATAAAGGTGATATTCAAATCCAAACTCCCATAAATAGGTGATATGGCTATAAGCTACTCTAGCCAAACTCCACTCAATTAAAGATTCACATAGCATGAATCATGATTGTAGCATTGTAAAATGAATATTCCTTCCATGTATTACGATGCATGATTATCTCTAAAAGAGCATTTCATGGGATAATACTTTATGAATGAATTTTCTATAATCTTTTAAGGTCCACTCAACATGTAAACTCTATGTACACAAACTAAAACATATCCTTAAAACTCTAAGAATGTGAAATTAACAAAATCAAAAAAGCCAAAATACATTTTAATAGAATTTAATTAGCCCCATATGATCCACATGAATTTTAAATTGTTTTGTCGATAATGCTTTAGTTATGGGATCTACTAGTATTAAATTTGTAGTGATGTGTTGGATATCCACTTCATGCTTTTTTATAAAGTCTCTAACAATAAGCTATTTTATATGTATTTGCTTGCTGCAACTCCTACTTTTATCATTATTAAAAAACTACATAAAAGTTATCACAATAGATATTTAATGGCCTTGTTAACAACTATCAAACTAGAGATAAAATATCTTAACCTTATTCCCTGTGATATTACTTCATAACATAATTCCTTTGGCAGCTTTTATAGTCCAAGGTCAAAATTACTTTAGCATCTGTTAAGCACTTCTACTAAAACCTTTTTGTCAAGTTTTGTATAAAATTGATCATATATAAGGTTCCCAATACTATATGCATATGTAATGCCTTTCATATGCTTTTTTTTTTAAAATTATTTAGAGATATTGGCTCAAATTGAAATATCCCCTTTACAATTTACGTTCTTATAAGTGAATAGCTTTGCATTCTAATTTTTTCCAAAGCTGTCTTGATATAAGCTTTCTAAGATAGATTTAATGTCTTTTCAGACTTATCTCTATGAGGCTTTATACCTATGACATATAAAGCTTTAACCGGATTCTTTAACAAAGTTTTCAGAAAAAAAACCTTTTTCTCATGTAACAAAGCAAAATCACTCCTTGCAAGGAGAATATCACCAATATATAGGACTAAAATTATGAATTTACTCCCACTTACTTTAAGGATTAAACAATGATCAACATTTTTAGTAAATGTTAAACTTTACATACCATTGGTGGGAAGATCATTGTAGTCTATTTATTAATCTTTCAAAGAAACCTTCATTTAGAATCACATATACCTCTTTTCAAGATACTTATTCGAATAAGTTGTTTTCATCACCATTTAATGTAACTCTTAACCAAAATGAGCTACCAAAGCTATAATAATTTTTAATGAAACTTTCTTAAAAAACTTGAGAGAAAGTTCCATGGTAATTAATACCTCATTTGAGTGAAACCTTTGACCACTAGTCTAATCTTATACTATTTAACATTACCAAATGATAATCTAACAAGTTACTAGATTGGATCATTAGCCATTGATTTTATCTCTTTTATCATAGCTTTATGCTAAACTATGAAATTTTCACTCTTTATGGCTAGTGAAAATGAGATCATCTTTATGTCCAATATCAAAATTAGACTTTTATAGGTATACAACCAAGTCATAGAAATAACTAGCTTCTTACTGATTGGATCTCTTAATTCTATAATCATTTGTACATTTTATACACCTTTAGTCAATGAGATTAATGATCTACTATTAAGGTTATAGTTGATTTGAATGCTTTCCAGTTAATTCTTTACATTCATTTTTTAGAAACAATCAAGTTTTTTACAAAAAAATCAATCTAAATAAATTTATTTATCAATATCAACCTTTCAAGAAAAGTCACTCCCACTCCATAAAAAACTTAGCATTTCTAGTTTCAACAATTCTAATCAAATATGTGAGACATTTAAAACCTTCTAGCCCTTTAAGTTATTGCATAGCCTATAACTGTTAACTATTCTTAGATCTGGTTTCCCTATGTTTGGATTTTAAGCCTTCACTTTAACTGGACAATGAAATTTACTCAAAAAACTCAATTCTAAAAATTTAAGTTAAGTAACAATGTCTCTTAAGTCCCATAAGGTGCTCATGCATAACTTTTAGAATTGTTGCATTTTATTACTGAAGCTTCCTTGTCAGGTAATAGCCAAAACCTTATCAGATTTAATAATTTGGTAGTTAATAGTTTTGTAATAATCCTTGATCTTATAACAATTTACCATGAAATCCCAATTTGATTTACTAATATAGGATTTGACGTACATCATCATTAAACGGTTAGATTGCTCCCACTATACATCAAAATCTATTTTCTTTTTGTGCATTTTATTTGCTATGGACAAGTTGTCCATAAGAAACACTAAGTCCAGATCTGTACACCCGAAATAACTTAATTAACTCTTTTATTAGAGTATTTTTCATCACCAAATGGCATGTAATTCTAGCAATCTTGTCAATCATAATAGTAGATATCGCTACAATATATAAGAAACTGTACTTTACTTGAATAAATTATTTTATATTCAAATGTAAATTCAAACCTTCTTGTGGGTAGAGGTGCATTATGCATATGACTTTGCACAATATAATGATAAAACAAATAAATTTAAAACACCAAAATTAAATAATCTATGCTAGTGGTCCTAGAAAAATTTAACTTTAATGCTATATTGTTTTATCCTTTAACTATTTTACAAAATAATTATTTCTCTGTGGGGCCAAATATCTGATTTTATGATCTAACACTTTATAAATGTCATTTTCCTTATGTTGTTATTTAAAGAATAACTTTATTTTAAATAACTACCATTTTATCTAAATCAATTAAGTCAAGATGTTGTGGCCATTCTTAAGCTAATAATTTAGAACATTAATAATAACATCTTATATGTATGCATAAAACTTATTGTGTATCACAAGTAATTCTTTGTCAATGCCATTTTTCTTTTGTAGTTATTTAAAAGAAACCTTATTTTAAATAACTACCAATTGTCATCTAAATCGAACAACTTAAGATGTTGTGGCTAATCTTAAGCTAGTGATTTAAAACTTTAATAATGACATCCTTGATATAGCAGAATTCATTATTACATATTAATAATTATAGTGAAATATTATAGTAAATCATGCTAACTTATTGCAATTATAGCATAAATAATTACATATTAATGTCATCGTCCATATGTAGTTATTTAAAGAAAACTTTAGTTTAAATAACGACTAATTTAACTACATCAATCAACTTAAGATGCTATGTCTATTCTCAAGCAATTTATTTAAATTTTTTATAATGACATAATATATGTATACTATAAATAATTTCATATATGATTTAATAACTCAAATATATACCAAATAAATTCATAGCTTAAAACTTTATAGATATCATTTATCTTCTATAGTTATTTAAAGAAAAATTTTGTATTTTAAATAACTACCAATTTATTTAAATCATGTAACTTAAAATGCTTTGACTAACATTAAGCGAATGATTTAGATCTTTAATAATAACATCACAATTTTATATACTCCAATGGAATAACAAATTGTCATGCTTTAACATATTCTAAAATAAAGACATAATATCTACATTCCATGACGTGCTTTCTTTCAATCATATAAAATATGCATAAGATCATAATATATTTATTTCATGATATGCATGGATGTGCATATTAAGATTGTAATGTAAACAAAAACCCTAACATTCAAATATGCACTAAACTTTAGGTTGAGAGTACATAAATGTTGGATACTTTATAGGAAAAGTGCATGCTGCCAAAATATCCTCAACATACCAAAATATTTTATCATTAAATAAAATCACAAAGTAGTTACACAAGCATATTTATTATTGAATTAAACGCAAATATTAAATAATAATAATTTTATGTAATTTTTACTAAAAAATAAAAAATCATAAAATATTAGAGCTGAAAAAAAATAGGGTTAAAAAGGCCTCAAGATAGTGCTACCTGCACCACACATGCCACCTAGGGTGTATAAGCTTTGGATGGGACAATGTCTTAGCCTTTCTTCTTCTTCCAACCGGGTCACGGATTTTTTTGACCCACGTGAGTTTGTTTCTTGTTTTTGGATGGCTTTTTCAATTTTTTTTAATCCTTATTTATGCAATTAGCATCACAAAAGCATGATTTAGCATGAAATCTACATAACCCACGCATTAATACTTTATAAAATCATGAAAAACAATCAAAATTTTATGATTTTCACAACTTTTATCATACTCAATTTCAATATAATACAAATTTTCTCATTTTAATCTTTTTTTTCTTTAATTATAGACTCAATAATGTAGATAGATGATAAATCTATTAAAACCCTTAATTAATTTTGGTCTTATATGAATTAATTAAGAATTTTGTAATAAAATTTTAATAAACATAATATATAAGCAAATTTATGGTACATACATGAAATATGTTTCGATACATAAATACAAATTACGAGATTAATCAGCATGTTAAAAATCTAGTTTCATGTTTTTACTATATTTATTATAAGCCGTTTATCCTTAATACGAATTATTTAATCATTTATGCATAAAAAATTCATTCTTAATGAATTTTACTAGATAATCAAAAAAACAAGGCTAGAAAGCCCATCTCTAATACCACATATAAGATTTAATTAAGAAATGTACCTCTAGCTATTGTTGATCAAGAATATGACCTTGCTCCAAGTGCACAAAGATGAACACCTGTATAAGCCTTTTAGTATATTTTCTTTTCCTAAAAAAAAATAACCTTATGATGGTGTACAGACAATTTATATAGACTAAACTAAGGACCTATGCTAGAAAACTAATTAGAGTTGTATACTACAATCAAGGAGTTTTAATTTGAATAGAATTTACTAGATGATATCACTTTAATATTAATTAAAATATTTATCTCGATCCCCTTAATTATCATGTGGGCCACATAAAGTCCAACAAAATATTTGATTTTGCAAACAACATCTTTGGATCAAACTTTCAAGTCAAGATCTTAAGTACTTCACATTTTACTAAATCAAGTACCTTTTTCCAAAAATATACCATATTAGAAATGCTAAAAGAAATACCAGCTCCAGTGGTATCATGTTATGCCCTACCCTTAGCTGTATTGTATTGCCATAGCCAGGAGACAGCGAACAGAGTGTTTAAAGTATCATTGGGTGGTGAGAATGGTGATTAAGGTAGTGGCAGTTGCTGTTTGTCACATCTCACATGGATATTTCCCAATGGAAGCACAACCACTTGTCATTTTGTGTGCTTGGTGTTAAACTTGGGACGCCTGGTGTTTGCTATTTCTTCCCAGCCGACAATTTTATTATGATTCCACTGTTATTCAACCTTGTTGATTACTATATATTATCTTTGGCTTTGCTGTGAGACTTTTTAGTCTAAATAAATGCTACTAGTTTCCTAATATTTGATGTCTATTAATAGATGGATTAACGCTCAATCAAAGTCATGTGCAGTTTTATTATATTTCATGAAAAATGGCTTTCAATAATTCTAGCTTTCATGTCATATTTTGATTATTGACTTCTAGCCAAAGGAGAAATGAAAATTTTTTATGTTCAATAAATTAATAGTTAAGATATATATGTGTGTATATATCACCATTTCATGGCTTTTTTATTAAAATAATATTAAATTTTTTATTTATGATTTTAAAATATTTTCAGATTATTTACTGAAATAGGTTAATTTCCTAAAACTATTGAGAAATCATCATTTGACTGAATGTTTTCTCAATTACAAAAGTGAAATCGATCAATGATATGTTAATTTTTCAAAGCAATTTGTGAGAAATTGATGAGTGAAATACTGATTTCTCAATGACAATTACAAAATTGGTGGTATGTAGTTGGAAAATCAGCAAATGCTAGGAAATCAGCGTTTGATTAGTTGATTTTCTAGCTAAGTTGGCAAATCGGCCAATGACTAGCCAATTTCCTAACTAAGTTTTTTTTCACTTTTATATGAATTTTTTTGTACGATAATCATCAAATGATTTGACGATTTTGTATTTTATAACATAAAAAGTTTTAGATTTAGGGTTTAGGTTTTATTTAATTTGAAAGATGTGATTAATGTATGAAAATTAGATATTTTTTGTATTAAAATAAGTTGATTAGAGTAATGCAAGGCAATAAGTTTTTTTCTTGTATGAAATAAATTGATGAGACTAATGCATGCAATTATATTTATTCTGATATGAAATAAGTCGATAAGACCAACGCTTTTTATATCATATTTTTTTGATATGAAATATGTTGATAAGACTACTGCATGGGAATAAGATTCTTTTTGATATGAAATAAGTTGATTAGACTAATGCATGGGAATCAGATGCGCATATCTATATCATGATGGTGAAGCTTCATATATCCCTACTGCAGATGCGCATATGTCATGGCCATTTGAAAATCTTGAATGTCAACCTCCTTCAAATGCACAAGTAGTGATGAATAATTTGTATGAATCTTTTCATTATTCATTTATGTCACCAATAGTTTCTAACGATGAAGATGAAGAGCCAAACAACTTCATGATGACAGACTCTCCAATTAAAGGTGTTGAAATAGAATGTAGAAGGCCAAGTTCATTTGCCACTATCCTGAAGTGTCATATGTAGCTCGTGGTGATTATGTTGGTGACCTTAGTAAGCCGAAGAGTATGTTGAAGCTAATAATAGTGATTACAACAATGATCCTGACCTAGATATCGATGGTGATATCAATGCTTCTCATTTCTTATCTATTAATGGAGCTAGCGATCTTCTTCATCAATATGAACCAACTCTCCATATGTACACCCTCGATATGGATGCAATGTATATAGCAGAATTTTTAGAATATCCTCATATATTAGGGTGTCGAACAAGCTAGAATCCATCTAGTGGTAAACTCTGCATTGGTGTAATTCACAATAAAAGAGGCTGTGATTTCTGCTATAAAGCACTACAATATCAAAAACTCTATAGATTACAGAGTAATAGAATCCTTGCTGATCAAATATCATGGCTAGTGTACAATGTATGGCGTGGGTTGCAATTGGAGTATGAAGGCAACGTTATTAAAAAAGAAAAGAGTATGTGAGGTTAGAAAATATAATAGGCCTCATACTTGTGTATCTGGGCGTATTCACAAGATCACATGAAACTGGATTATAGCATGATATGTTCATGCATTTTGTCCTTGGTTCAAGCAAATCTTACCATTTCTGTTTCAGTTTTGGTTGCTGAGATATAGAATCAGTATGGATACATGATCTCTTATAGGAAAACATGGATAGCAAAGCAGAAGGTAATTGTTTAACTATTTACAAATTAGGATAAATCATACAATGATCTCCCAAAATGGTTGGGTGCAATGTAACATTTTGGTCCTGACATAATAATGAAATTATAAATTGTACCTACATACCACAGTTGTCGAATTGTGTAAAGTATGAATATTTTCATAGATTTTTTTGGACATTCAAGTCTTATATCGAAGGCTTTCTCTTCTATAAACCTACTGTCTAAGTAGATGGTACATTCTTGTATGGAAAATGCAAAATAACATTATTGTTAGCTATTACATAAGATAGCAATCGAAACACAATACCAATTGCCTGTGCCTTTTTAAAGGGAGAGACAAAAGAAGCATAGTTATTTTTTCTCAGCAATTAAGGTAGATATGTTGTTGCATAACCTAGGATATGTTTAATCTATGATTAACACTAATTCATCAAATCTGTGATCAAAGACTCAGGTAGTGCATGGACACTTTCGCGTGCATTTTTTTGTACTGCATTCGATATATTACAACTAACTTCATGAAGAGGTTTAACAATAAGGAGTTGCGTTGACAAGTTTTTAATATGGGTATGTAATCATATTTATGGTTATTTACTCTCTTACAATCTTATCAATTTTCATGTTTATCTATAAGTTGTTAACAAGTCCAAAACTTAACATTTTTCCAAAGTACTAGTTGCAACGACCCCATTTTCAATTGTAGTATAAAAATCTTCATGCGAAGAATGCAGAAGCGGCCAATTAGATCAATAAGATCCCAAGGGAGAAATAGGCAATATCATATCATGAAGGAAGATGATATAGACATATGATGACAAACCTGGCTGAATGTATAAATTCAGTGTTGAAGGGGACTCGTCATCTTTCCATAACTGTTTTGGTGAAAGCCACATATTTTAGATTGGTAGAACTAGTTAGGGTGATAGGGAATAATCAGATAGCAATGATAGTGATCGGGCATAGTTATTATGAAATAGTCACAAATGCCATGCAAGAAAATCGAAAAAAAACTAACTCCTACCTTATTCGTGGGTTTACGCAAACAAATTAATTTTTCTTGGTTGAGGAATTAGAAAACCCCCAGGAAGGAATTACAGTTCGACATACAAAGTAAATCTTAATTAGAGGTAGTGTGACTGTGGGAAGTTTCAAGCATATAGGTACCAATAGTCACATATTGTTGCTGTTTGTGCATATTTCCATAAAGATTGCATGCTATATGTGGACAATGTTTATAGACTAGAAATTATAAAAAATGTTTATCGACATAAGTTTCAACCTGTCGGGAATGAAGCTTATTGGCTGGAATATAATGGTCCACAACCGTGCCCTAATCCAGAAATGAGAAGAAATCCCAAAGGTCGACCAAAATCAAGTCGAATTCGTAATGAAATGGACCTTAGAAAGAGAGGCCAACCAAAGCATCGTGGATTATGTAGGAATGAAGATCATATCCTTTAAAAATGTCCTTATCAAGTCGGCACATCAAAAGAAAGTTCACATCATTAATTATTAGTTTTTGTTTCTGATTATATTACGTATAATAAATTGTTTACATCTATAAAATTTATCACTTTTATTTTGATGATGCAAATGTTTTTTCTAATGAAATGCAATTAAAGTTAATTTTTTATTTATCTTGTAATATAAATATTAGAAACACATATTATAGAAAATAATAGAATTACTATAGAAAATTATTATTTGTAATAGAATGATAATATAACCGTAAATAATTAGTATTTATTATAATATAATTATTCTTATAGTTTATCTTCAACATATAGTTATTAATTATTGTAATATAATAATAACAATATAATGCTATAAAATTATATCGATGAAATGATAATATAGCTGTATATAAATATTTATTATTATAATGTAATAATAACAATGTAATTATACTATACCTTGAACATGTAATCTTTACAATTATTCTAATATAATAATAGCAATAAAATAATTATTATTAATTATCTTCCAACATAAGAAACATGAACAAATTTTCATAATACAAATGTATAACATTTATAGCATTGTATAACATTGTATAACTATATAATTGTATAATTGTATAACATAACTATAAAACTATAACTATAAAACTGTATAATGCAAGTAGCTTATACAAGTTTATATCTATTGATGAGAGGCCCTATCACATGATGTTGAACAACAATATAGCGCTCTCCTATTACGTGGTTGCAATATTCTTCATTCAACATTTTCAATTTCATTGCCACGTACGCCTCAGGTTTGACATCTTTGGGCTCTTACTTCCACCCTGGCATTTCTTCTTCAATAGCCTCTTCATTAGTCAGCATAGAATCCCTAAGTTTGTTTATAGCCATATTAATGTCTGCCACATCAAAAAATTTTAACCCACTACTAGAGGAAACAGCACTTGGTGGGTCAAAAATAAGAAGGATACTACTACCCAAGGGGGTCTAAACCGATATATGCGAGACATATATGCTGCAGTTGACATAGGAGTCAAAAGGTTGGCATCTAACCTACTAATGAGTGGCTTCGACCGATAGCATCTATCATCATCATCCCCAGCATGACTAAATGAATATTTACGACTGGATAATACTCTAAGTTCATGCTCTGGTTCAAGATGACTGAATGGCATCCTAGGTGCATTGGCATCAGCAACATGTGCTGAAGTAGGTTGATTCATCCTCTGACAAATTTCATGCCATTGACTAGTTTGTGAAGCTCCATAAGAGGGTCTGGATTTGAAGTTTATTGATCATGTGACCTACTCCTCACATCTTGAAGTCCCAGTGATGGGAAAATATATGGCCAACCTTGAGTATAAAACCATTTGATGGTGTGAAATTATTGTTCACAATTTTAGAACCGTCAACAATTTTTCTAGAACATTTTCTCCAAAATTAGATCTAGTTTGAATGCCTTTTGGCTTACTTTTCTGCATGATTACAGTGCATGTCAATTATATGAACTTCATCAAGGTTCATAAATGGTTGGGGGATTGGTTGTTGCATCCCAAACTGGCATAGGACCCTATCCACCTAGTGCCATTTTACAACCTAAAAATATATTAATGTTGTGTTTGCTTTCTAGATATGGCTATTTCGAAAGACTTCTGATACAAGGCATTCTACAATTTCATTTATAATATATGGCTTCCATATAAACTGTGAAAAAATAGACAAAAATTATCAGTAATCATATGCAATACGTACACGTACTTAAGGTTAACTAATACAAAATTTACCCTATTATTTTCCATACGATCCAGTTCATACTCTAATGCTTTCGATGTCCATAGTTATATGACTAAACTGCTTTGGAACGCACCATCTGTTCAAATACATATAAAATATGAATAACTAGCATGCAAATACAAGTTGTCCAAGTACAAATCAAATACTCAAATTTATTACCTTAACGTAAAGGGATATACATGATTTTCTCTAACATCGGTGCAAAAAATGGAAGTTGGTACCACACCCATAACTGTAGCAGCATTAAACAACCACTTATGTCATGTGCTACCCTAACTATTGCATAGTAGAGTTCTTTATACAAGAACCTTAAACATGCAAAACCCTAACTATACTTTCTTACTTTATTCAAATTTGTCAAAAGTGAAAGATACATCAAATGTACTCGATTTTCATATTTATTAGAAATTAACATTTCACCCATGATGCGTAAAATGTATCCTTGAGTAGCACATTTTAGTCATCATTCGGTTGCATGTTTAGGGAAATCATAACACATTTCTACCAACCTAGTTATTTTAATAGTTGAGCCCTGAATAAAGTCTTCTAGAGAGATCACACCTAATAATTTTTCAAATAAAGCTTCCCAATGTAACAGGCTTCCCTTATTACTTCCTTGCCAGCAATTGGTAGACCTAATTGAAGTGCAACATCCTCTAAGATGATTGTGCATTCACCATATGGAAATATATGCGTCTTAGGACTCCATCGTTCAACTAACGCACGTATTAGTGTTGCCTCATATTGACATCGATTTACCAAGGCTGCATGGTAAAATCTAGCTCTGCTTAAATAGTCTTTAATTAATGGATTCGGTGGTTCAAAAGATACTTTTCATGATTGTTTTTCCAATCGAGTATCCTATTCGAAAAGTCATTAATTCATTACTTGTAAAATTTATAATTCATACTATTTTAAATATTATCATTAATTTAGCATCGCAAATAACACCCTTGATGATATATGACACTTTTGTAATCTCAATAATGATAATGATGATGACGACACTATTGAATTGATCAAAATTTTCTTAGAACAAAAACTTTCATTTAAATTCATCATTATCTAACCTTAAAACAAAAATTAAACTAAATTTCTAAAAGAAGTTATACATTCAAAATATTTAAATAATTTAATCCTTTTAAACTTAAATTCAACTTCTTTCCTTGTAATCATCAAGTGAACAAAAAATTAACTTAATTATAACAAAAATCATTTCAACCATTACTAAATAATTTTTATTTAATAATACAAATTAACAACACCCCGATATTTCAACCAAAAATACTAAGACAATCAAACTAAATAGTATCATTTTAAGATAAATTATCTCAAAAATCAAATATAAAAATCAAAATAAATATTATGTATAATTAACTATAGTGAAGATGAATGAACTTTTACCAATGAAAATATAGTATACTTTCAAAAATAAAAATTTATATAATCATATCAAAAATTACTTTTATGAATAAAATTAAATCATACCTTTCAAAAAGCTATGTAACTTGATTACTTAACTTCAATCACACTTTAACTTAATCCTATTCTCTTCGTAAACTATTCTCTTACGAAGATAATAGAATCAAGGGAGCTCTTTTTATAAAGAGCTCCCTCTATCAAGTGCTGTGAGCACTTGATAAGATCACAGGTAAGAATACTCGTGACCTTCAATAGCAGAGGTTGTGACCCTTGTATTCGACCAAGCAAATGCGTATATTTGATTTTTGCAACTTGATCCTTATATTTTCTAAAATATACTAAGACCCCTAAAAGGCTAAAAATGCACAAAATGCCTTCTAATATGTTTAAAATGCATGAAAATACCACTAGGGATCCATTAGCATTCAGCTAAGGAAGTGAAGGCCTAATTCTTTTTTTCAACTTTTACAACTTGGTTCCTATATTTTTTATAATTGCTAAAAGGCCCTAAATAACCAAATCAACATCAAATAACCTTGAAAAATCAAAGGACAAAAATCACAATACCACTCCTTAGGTTCAGCCCAAAGGAAAAAAATAAAGAAAAAAATATTTTCTTGCTTAAACCTACCCATGAATGGTTTTAAAAATGAAATCTAAGATGCTTGGATGGATATGTCTACATGCTGAGCGTATTTTTTTTTTTTAACTAATCTCAAAAACTTAGGTCTCAAGAATCAAATATATCAAGAATATTCATCCATTAGCATGGCGCAGATCATGTGACACCATCATGAAAGTAGATATAATGAATAATAAAAAAATAGAATGAAATAAAATGAAATAAATCATATGAACATATAGTAGCATCGATATTTACAACAAAAATAAATCACCATACAAGTAGAAAAATTAGTCAAAAAATAATTTAAAATGCATACATGTATGTATCATGAAACATATGTGCAACATCATTTTTGGAGATTAGCATGAAAATGACAAGCATAGTATATGAACATATTTACACAACAAAAAGAAATTTTATTTTCCTAAAAATACATTATATTTTTGTTTTGATGAAAATCAAGCCATTATTGACAAAATAAAATTAAAAGAGAATAAAAGTTTTCATACCTTTTATACTTGACCTTTAAACATGGTAAAAAAAACTATGAGTACAAATGATCAATAAACTCACAAAAAGGAAAGAAAATGAAAGTAAAGTAGAGAAGATGAATATACTAGAAATGTTTCTACATAAACTCCTTCTAAGTATGAAAATCTTGAGAAAAAGCTTGAAATTACTGAGAAAAGAAACCAACTTTTTTGGAGAAAAGCCCAAAAGTCCTTAATGAAAATATCCTTGATTCAACCAATGGAGCTTGAAACTCCTTTAGCTATTATTTCGTTATTTTTTATTGAATTTTTTATTAACTTGTTAGATAAAAATTAATTAATATTGTGTCATAACACCCATGCCTTTATCATCTTTTCTTGCAAGCCACCATCATATTGTCATGATTTTAGCCAATTTAGGTGGCATAATGACTATGTAGTACTTTTGGCCTAATTAATGGGACTAGTTGGAGTTGAATCAAGTTAGGTAGGAGCATAATTCAATTTCAATTAAATTGGTCTTCATGTAACCAAGTTAGCCAATTTTAAAACAAAATAACTTATGTACAAACAAAATTAAATTATAAATTCATATGCATATAAAAAATCTTGGAAGTAAAGAAATAAATAAAATTAAATTGCAAAAATCCTAATTTGAAAATTCCATAAAAGAAATTAAATTAGAAGGGCTAAATTGTAACAAAACAAATATTGAATTGAAATTCATTTATTCAAGAAATTATTTTAAATTCCACATGTGATAAATCCAATTAAAAATTTAATCATGTGAGAAATCCAATTAAAATCCATAGAGAAATATGTGAACCAAAATAATTGCTGTGTAAAATTCAGCAACAAAAAAAGAAAGAAAGAAAAAGATTAGTGGACTTTGTTAAAAAATTAGAATAAGCTTGGTGGGCTTGTAGAAAAATATATTGCCTTAGTGGGCTTCATGGGCTTGTTGGAAAATATATGGGCTTAGTACGCTTGTTTGAAAAATATATGGACTGTAAAGCTAATTAGAATGAAAATTCTCTTGATCCATTAAAAATAAAATGGATAAAAAAATATTTAAGTTATGAAAATAAAATTTTCATGAAAAATTATTAAATAGATACTTTATTTAAAATTTTGAAGAAATGTGTCAAAAATGTAATTCCCATAAAAAAGGGATAATAGAAAATTCCATGTATTAATATCCTACATAGATATTCATGTATGAATCAATAATAATGAATAAAAATAAGTAAAAATAAATAAATAGTAAAATCCCATGTGTTAAATTCTAAAAGGAATTTTTGTAAATAAATTGGGAAATTTATTGTGTAAAGAGAAAAAGCAAATAAGAAAAATTTTCAAACTCGTATAAAGTTTATGATAAAAACCCTTACGAAAAAAATCTATATATGAAAAAAATGAAAAAATTCAAAATTAGATTTTCAAAATGCTGAGTTTGTATTAATTTATTAAAAGTATATGGAAAAGTCAAAAATCCTAAACAAGTAAAAATTCTACAAAAAAAACCATATGGAGCAAACATTTTTTTTTTATTTTGGAAACAAGAAAATCCCAATAATAGATTCAAGTTTAGAAAAATGAGCTGAGTTCAATGCATTTCCTAAAATATTAATAGGTAAAAGTAAAAAAAAAATGAAATCTGTAACAAGCTTTATTGAAAAATTTTCGCAAGCAGGACATTTGCAGTATCATAGAAAAAATCAAAATTAAATAATAAATTTGACAATTTGACACCTCATGGCACAAAATGGCAATGCATACTTTTTCTTGAACATTTTACATTCTTTGAGGTGAATAGAGGCATAAATACTATACAGGTACCAATAAAAATATAAGACAATCGACTTTCAAATTTAAAAAAAAAATCCAAAAATTTTTTAAAAATGAAAAATTTTAATTGTAATATCATATCCAAAAATAAATTTCAAAATTCGACAAAAAAGTATTTGAAAGCTAATTTCTCTCCTTACTACTCATCTTTTTTATCCATAATTTGTTCTATATGACATTTGAAACTACAATTTTTCGGCCACGCATATTAGTGGCCATCTAGCCATGGCCAACTAGGTCTCAAAAAGACTTAGTCCTCATAAAACAGATTGACTTTCACGGCGACGATCACCTGATTTTTGGTCTCAAATATTTAAAACCGTCAGAAAAAGAAATCAGACAAAATTAAATATCTAAAATAAATAAATAAAATTTTCAATTTTTAATAGATTAATGCATTATCAATTGTTAATTGATTAATTATGTTTCTTAGAATTAGTAGTTCGATTAAAGTAAATTTTCTCGACTTAATTTGTGATGATGAATATTAAAAGCTTAAATGAAAGCGCTATTCATGTTAACAAATACTCTAGTTAAATTTTAAATGAAAACCCAACCCAATTTTAATTAGTAATAGGTGTTGCCCTTAATTTATCATACGTGGAATTTACTTTTATCTCCATTTCAATATCTTCCCTTAGATATTGGACTTTTCGCTAAACATGAATATCACATGCTGGCATAATAAACTTATTGTGTGACGTGAATTTCTTATTAAAAGTATCAACAAACTTGTCATCAAGAAGATAACGAACGGAGAGCAATGTCTATTATTAAATTTTAAATAGAAATCCAATGCTAGACACGCCAATTTAACAAATAAGAGATTTTTTTTTTATCATTTCTTCTGTACTTCCCCTAATACTTGATGGACAATAAATTTATGAATTTATTACGTGATATGACTTAACGTATAAAATTAATAATTACTCTAAAATTATATTAAATTTTTAATAAATATTTAATTTAAAATCAATTAATACTGAATAGAGATTCTTATTGCATTTATTTGCTCAAATTATGTTCAATTTAACATATATACATATATATATATATATATATATAATTTTCGCTTCTATATAACGAGACAAAAGATAAAATCCATCCATAAACAAACCAACGCCATGCACAACAAATATCCACGATTTATCATTAAGATTTGGTAATTAACATATTGATAAATAAATCAGTTGATGGTGACAGAAAGTTGATTAAGTCACTATAATTTGTATCGTTTTCATTATACTTTAATTTTAATTTAATAATATAATTCAAAAACAAGCACATTGAATTCGCGCGGATCACTCATAGCCGGCAACTTTATTGTTAAACTATTTTAAATCCTTGGAATTACAACGTAATAGATCACTCAAATAAAAATTTATTTTATTATTTAAAATATATTAAAATATAAAAAATAATTTATATATTAATATTTTACATATTTTTATTATTAAATTTAAATAAATTATTTTTAATTATTTAAATAATAATTTGGTCAAATTAAACTTACCAAAGTGGGCAAATAGACATAGAGAATGAATATAAATTAAATAATTCTTTTCTTCATAATTCCCCCCTCGAAAGTTTTAAAGATTGACAGGGACCGGGGATTTCCTGACATTCAACTATACTTTATAATATATATATAAAAGTATAAATATAGAGAATCATTAGAACCGATGAATATAATAATAATAATAATAATAATAATTATTATTATTATTATTATTATTTATAATATTTATTTAATTTATAAATAAATAATTTAAATATTTTTTAATAAATTAATTTTATAATAAATAAAATTAATTAAAAATTTAAACAAAATTTTTAGTTTAAAATTTCTATTTTTCACTAATCTTAAAAAGTAAATCAATTTCTTTGATGTCAATAAATAGAATTGAAATGTGTATTGAGTTCTTTTATATTCTTAAATAGTTTTGCATTAATTTTGAAAATAATACTATTTAATAATTTAATATAATTTACACATAAATCAAACTTTACATACTAATGCAAATTTTAGTTAATATACACTTTAATAATTTCATTTATTTTTAAAAAATATAATTATATATTCAAAATTAAATTAGAATAATGATTATTCACATGTAAACGAATATGATAAAAACTATTGATTTATATTAAATTTGAAAAGGGACTAAAGAAATCTAAATAGTAACCTTTCTTTGATTCATTTAAACGTTGGAATAGTCCCTCAAATCAAAAGATACATACTTCAATTGCTGAACTGTATAGAAAAATAAATCATATTCTTAATTGGGAAGATAATCCAAAACAAATTTATTATACTATTATTCATGGATCGAATGTTGAAATTATTTTCCAAATTAAGTAGTCAATTCACGATTTTCTACAGCAAAAATC
>JBBYHK010265810.1:0-28456 GCA_038382065.1 Adansonia grandidieri | reverse complement strand
TAAAGGCTGGCCCCATGGTACATTGAGAAAATTCAAAATTGCCCTTGCTTTAGGCTTCAAATCTTAGCTAATCACTTGCTTATAAAAAGAGCCAACTTTAACAAAATAGACATAAAAACACTCCCAAAAACATTGTTCCATTGCCCTCTACCCTTGCCAAAACTTCATTCCCGTAGCTCCTCCAACCCTTACCAAAAAAACTTTAGAAAACTCATCCTTTCACTAGTTGTCATCCTTAAAACTCCTCCCTATCAACATTATAACAAAAAAGCTCCTTCTTTTCATCTTTTTCTTACTAAAAAAAGAGAGAAGGAAAGTGAGCTTAAACTGTTGCTTAAAGGACATGCTCAGGTTTAAGGCTTTTTGGTATATTTTCTTTAGTTTGTTTTTCATTTTTTTCTGTTTTTCATCATCTTTATCACTTTAGTGAGCCAAAAATCCATGTAACCATGACCCTTTTTCTAAGAAAACTCATGCATTTTTTTGGCCTTGGATGTGGTAACTTAGGATTTTTCATGCTTTCTTGATCCTTCTAGAATGTTTCTTTGTTTCCATATTCTTAACTCTTCTTAGGAATATGTTTTGATGCTGCCATGAAATTCCAACTAGTTGTTCATCTGTATTTAAGCATGTTCACTACATTTTCATGCCACAACTATTATTTTCACTCATGAAACTAATATGTCTATGCACTCCATTGTCATTTTCTTCCACTTTGGTTACTAACATCATGTCTAAATACCATCTTCCTAAGTCTAAACCTTTTATCCATGCCTTTTTACATGAATGTCATGTTTGGTCCATCTTATGGTTGTTAAGATTTTTACTTGTTTGCTGTCAAAATCAAATTTTCTAAGAACTTCCCAAAGTTAATGCCATATTAACCTTAATAAATGAGGATTAACATGGACTTAAGGTTTTTTTTCATCTCATTGGTCTTCCAATATTAAGGAAAATCAAATCCTTATGTTTGGATTCAAAGGCTTTTGAGGTCAAAATTTCTATTTTCAAAAATAAAAATTCTTTTTTTCTTATTCCATGTTGTTTATGCCTTGTTCCTTACATAAAGTCCTTGTGACAATGTCAATGGGTTATTTTATCATCCCAAATCACTTTGGGATTGTGAGATGAACCTCTGAAGCCAATGTCATGATTTGACTACTGTCATGGACATTCAAATGTCATGGTTCGAGTCTAGACTTAAGAAACTTGGAAAAACCAATAACACCCATGTTTTTGTCTTAATAGCATCGTAGTCATGACTTGAAAACTTATTTTCAAACCTTAAACCATGTTTTAAAACTTTCTTATATTTTTCCCTAAAAGGGTATAGAATCACCTTTCTATCAATATATAATTTCTCTTAGATAATTTCGAATGAAAGTGATACGATTTTTTGAATTAAAGCTATCTAGAACCACTAAAATTTAATAATCTATATTTTGTTTTAGGTCATTTCAGCCCATCCAATTTTTTTTTTGAATTTGTAAAAAATTTTTCATAGAACATTCATGAAATTCCCTTTTCGAAAAGATACAATTTGTGATTTTACGATTTTGTACAAGGTAAGAATTTTTTTAAAAATTTATTACACCCTTCCTCTACACATGTTGTCAGTGTCATGCTTAACTTAACCTCAAAAATTATTTCCACCTGAAAGGTGGATTTTTTGGGACTTTTGGAATATTTTTACATTAAACCTTGTCAAGTCATCCTTTTGATGACAGCTTAGTTGACTCCTAACAACTTTCAATTTGCTCGGAATAAATCTGAACATCCTCTATTTTCAACATTAATCAAAATTAATTGATTTTTTTGAATTCTGAATTCGAGACATTCGAATGTCTCTAAATGGCACCAATTAGTCCCTTTTAGTCAAAATATGCATATCAACTCAATAAGTCTAGATCAGGGTACATGCAATCTTCGTCGTTTCACTTATATTTTTATCAATTTCCTTGTTAATCAAAAGTTACTTATTTTTTTAAGAATTTGCCAAAAATGTTATTTTGTTAAGAAATTACCAAACGTTTGTCAAGATAAATCCTTCAAGCAAGTCTCTAAAAACTCATTAAATTTTCATCTATAAGGATACTCCAACCTTGCTTTTACAAAGTCATTCAACTTTTAAAAATCATTAAAATTTTCATCTTTGAGGATACTTTAACCCTAGCTTCTAAAGGGATACTCCATCCTCGCTTTCAAAATCTTGTTAAGAAAAAATCAAATTTTCTCTCTTTCGGGTCACTTCAAACTTTTGTAAAATTCAAACATGGTTTCCATGCCTCAATTAATCAATGAATCTAAACTCATTTGCAAAATTGTCAATTTGTTTATTTCAAGATAATTCATGACGGTTATGAGATACATTATGATCGGTCTTCATCTTTCCCTCTTGTTCTTTTGTGTTATTTATCTTATGCAACATTATTTTTTTAACTTACTAAATGATGATCATTTCACACCCATATTTCCAAAGTTGTTTTTTAAAAATTATAAAGCAATGTTCTATGTTGGTATTTCTCCAGTGCCTCATACAAAATATTTAATTTTCAAAAAAATTAAATCTAGAGAATATTTTAATCAAAATCCCTATATTCCTCACCTCTTTGAGTTGCATACATGATTTAAATTTTTTGTCTAACACCTAGATTTGCTTTATTCAAATTCATGCATAAGAAAAGGGATTATATTTAAATAATGACTCAAAACCAAAAGAACCAAAACTAAGTTAAAACATGGCTAGGAAGGTACTAATTTCGAACGTCATGATAACGTTCTACCTCTTTGCTCATAACCAACTCCAAAATGCAACATCGAATCTCTAAATGACTGGTGGTGACTCTAATTGTTGGCCACTTTTTGGTGGCCACCTAAGACTAGTTGGACAAACAATTTGTCTGATGGTTTCCTTTCAAGGTCAAGAGCCAAGAATCTATACTTTCTTGCTTCCATCACCTCAAAAAAGGGAAGAGTCTTGATCAAGAGGTGAGACTAGTTGGACAAACAATTTGTCTCATGGTTTCCTTTCAAGGTCAAGAGCCAAGAATCTACACTTTCTTGCTTCCATCACCTCAAAAAAGGGAAGAGTCTTGATCAAGAGGACATTCCCTCATTAAAAAATAATTTTAAGTCATGCTTACTTCTTTTACAAGAGGTAAGGTGCCAACAACTTGGCGACTTCATTTGGGACTAATTTAAAGAGTTAGGCCTACTACTAGTCATGTTTACTTGGTTCTTAGATCCCTTGATTTTCGTTCAGTATTTAACTATAATCCCCTTCCATTTTTGTCTACTAATTTTTACTTGCCATGATTTTTGTCATGTGATTGTCAGGGACTGCCTTATTCCTAAATAAATATCGATTCAATAAATATGGTAATACGAGGTAAACAAAAGGTTTGATTGTTTCCCTAATGCACACCATGCAAATGTATTTGCATTAGATCCTTACCAAACTTCATGGTGGGATTAAGGTCCTAATTATTAGGGGAAATTGAGCTATCCACCTTTATGAGTAACCCTCAATATAGGCATAACAATCACTTCTAGTGTGTAAAGTACCCATATCTCTCATGAGTACCATTCCACATTTTTATAAGGAAATCATCCACCAGGTTGAACTTGTTCCACCAAGCCTGCGATGGGCCTAGGATTGAGGCATCCCCAATGTCCTTACTGGATGGATGAGCAATTCAAATACCAATTTAAATGTCAACCTAAACTATATAGTGAGCCCTACAAGCCAAACTATGTTAAGCCACATCGAAGAGCTACCAAAATGACCCAGAGAATAAGAACACTCAGGGAAACAGTTCTAACCTTTACTCTCATAGACCATAGTTACATAGGTGATAGTAAACATATCTTGTTGCCTATATGTGTCATGTAAGTATCAAGAAACAACGTTATGCTGTCCGATTGATAGCTAATCTTTGTTGGTAGGTATGTGATGATTAGTGAAGTTCATCACTTACAAGGCTTCATATTGCCTTCAATTAAGTCATAATCAACTTAAATAAGCCATTATTTTGCCCTAATGGTGGCTTAACACATACTCATCTCTTGGTGATCATGAATAATCATCTCCACCTCGTAATTTGGTTTTACCCTTAGAGGTATCATATCACCTTGATAAAGGTGATTTTAATCGAAACACCCCGTTTTGCTATCCATGGGTACTAACTTGTCCTGATACTAGTCATGTTAGCCCCTAGCCATTGTAATGCCTATTATCGAGGCATTTTCCATAAGTCATTTACATTCTTTTATTCTTTATTCTTGTTTGTATCGTTTCATATTGTCACTAACCTATTTCCCTTTTGTTTCTTGATTATTACATGCATCATGCATCATAATCATCATTATGAGACAACTAGTTAAAGGTTCAGTGTTTAGCAAGGGGTATCTATCATGGTGCAATAGTTTGTTCCCATTTTTAAATCTTTTAAAGAAGTCAAAGCATGGTCAAAGGGTTAACAGTGCAAACATAAGGATATGCTTAAGCCTAGCCATGTCTCAGAGAAACATGAAAATGTCAACATAGAGTACCATCAAAATGACTTGCATGGTCTGAGCCATATATGGGCTAGTGGGGACAATAGTGAGAATGAGTTATTCATGAAAAGTTATGAAGATATAGCTTTATTACTTCAAGTCCAATTGGACTTTGGCTTGTTGCAAATGGCATCATAGTCTAACATATCAATGCTTCACCATCGATGAATACACTGCATTGCTCAATATTGAAAAGGCCAAGTCTAATAAGATATATTGTAAAATGCTTCAACCTTTGACTTTCAAGAAGAGACTAGCATAAATCCTAGAAGCCACAGAGTCTTGGATCAATAGCCATGTGAAGATAAAAGGGTATAGTGAATGCATTTCTTAGGCTTGTCTGAAGAAAGTGATATCCAATATCACTAATCTAAAGAAAGTTTAGGTTGTTTTTGCCTTAACAATATGCAGGTTGATCATATTCCTGAAGACTTTAGGGTATGTAGAGGCGATAGTAGCAAATTTCTTGTCTTACTTATATTGCAACATCGACCTCGCATTTGCCATCATTGTTGAGACTAGTCAAGCCCTTAACTTTTGCAAGAAAACAAGAATAGGTAAATTCATTGGATGTGCCCCACTCTTTTACATTTGGCTCATTAGCCATGACGCATATCTAACTTTAGCCCTCTCTCTAAGGTCCATGAGAAAGAATGGCCCTAAGATAATTTTGAGGAGCAATGGGTTAAAAAATTTTAGGATCTCACAGAAAAAAAAGTTACATGGAGGGCCCTATCATATACAAAAGCTGAGACTATACTTCATGACACTCACAGGGTTATGAAAAGCATAGTTATGCACATTTCCTACTTTTGCAACAATTCCAATGCCAATAATTCATCCCATTATTTCAAAACCTTAAGTATTGGGACTTTGAATATGGAAAAGCCAACTATAAATCGAAAGTCCAATTAGCTTTCCATGCTAAGGAAGGTCTACTACATGGAAACATACTGCAAAAAAAGTGCTATGGCTTTATGGTATGATGAATGAAGGGTCTACAGCATCAGTAACACTTTACCACTATCCAAAATCAAGACATTGTAAGTTAATGGATAAGCCTCCTTTTAAAGTTGAAAATGGGAATTTGAGAGAGAGAGAGCTATCAGTTGGAGATAGATATCTACCTTTAGGATGGCAAGATGAACTGAGTGGCTAAAAGAGAGATCACTTCAAGAGGGATCTCAACAGTTTAACTAAGGACTATGTGGCATTTCAAAAAAGGAATAAGTCTCGATGCATCGACAAGTCATCAGCTAATGGGAGGCAAAGTTTGTTACCCTTAATTAAGAACTACATTAATGGGAAAAAGAGGCTTGAGTTAGTAGGGAGCTCATAAGGGCTTCTACCCTTATATCAATGTACTAAAGGAGGAATGGATGAGTTGAAGCTTAAGTACGAGACTTGAAAGCCAGTATGATTAAGAATGAAACCCTAACATCAGGGTTTAAGATTTAAAGCATTCCTTCCAAGCTCACCAGAACCATATCATTGAGTGAGTGAGAACATCTAAATAGCAAGAATGAGAATAGTCAATGATGATTGACTAAGCATGCTTGAATTATCAAAAGTGACAACATCACCTCACCAAACAAATTTAAATAGCCTAGTTAAGGGTAAATGATATGAACAAGGTGGCTCAGTCCTTGAGGTGAGACATAATACCCATTGGGGACAATAAGTAGTAGTTCTTGAGTTTTTTAGAACACGTGATTCAGTAATGTAATCGTGTCAGATATTTTTGGATGTAATTATGTTAGAGCTTTACTCGTTGCTCTATGAAAGATGTTATTGATAAAGCTAATCTACAAGCCCATTATCTCTATAGTATTTGTATGTTTAACTCTATTCTTTTATAGTCTTATTTATGCATCCATATTAATAATATTTTATTATCATGACTTCATACTCATAGTCATCTCATCATAAGCATTCATTAATAAACACATTTAAAATAAAAAGTCTAATATAGGAACAATCATAAAAACATAAGGGATTTTGAAATCGGGCAAGGAACATGAAACCAAATTTTGCACACTGCTATAATACTTTTTGTTGCAAATAGATCATGGAAAATGATCACCAAGAATGCATTGAGTGACATGAGTTGAAGTACAAAGAATCATAAGACCAAATTCTTCACGGGCAAGATGAAATGCAAGCTCAAATCATAAAGCTCATGGAATTCATGATAGCTTCCACAAAAAAAAAGTGTAGGCTAGTACATAAATACTAGAAAAAAGGTAGCTAATATGGAAAATCACCCTACTGATAATATTGAAGCAACCCAAGAAGAAAGCCATCAAAGGTAATAGCATAACATGACACCAACCCTGCTAGTACCACCAGTTATACATCTGAACCCTATGATGATTAATCAATTCATCCCTGAATTCCAAAACATGAATATAGGAGTTTCCCTAGCCAATCTTATAAACCTCAACCATGATGATCAAGAGCAAATAAATTGTCAAAAGCCTACAACATTTCTTACAAGATGGATAAGTTTTCTTATTAGAAAAGTCTCTCTGGGACATTGAAAGGAGTGACAAGTTTAAAGCTATAGATGCAAAATCTTTGTCACTGGTGTTCAACCTTGTCATTCCCCAAAGTTCAAGATACCTAAGTTTAAGAAGTTCAATGTAACTATTAACCCACCATGCATATTTGGATGTACCTCAAAAAGATAACCAAACATGAAAAGGATGAAAAGCTTTTTATCCACTATTTTTAACCTAGTTTAACCGAGGGGCCACTCAATGATACATTGAACTCGATAATGTTAAGATTCAATCATGGGCTCACTTAGCTAGAGCCTTTTTGAACCAATACTAGTATGTGTCAGATTAGGTTCCTGATTATTTCTTTCTTATGAACATAGAGAAAAAGCTAACCAAAAGTTTTAAGTAGTATGCTCAAAGGTGGAAGGAAAAGGGAACTTTGGTCCAACCCTTTTTAATTGAGAAGGAGATGAAAATGGCATTCATTGATACCCTATGAGCCTCATATTACAAAAAACTGGTAGGGAATACCACTAAGAAGTTCACTAATCTTGCTATATCTAGCAAGATAATTAACCTAGTAATTAAAAGTGGTAGGATGTCATCAAGAGAGTCTTCTAGATTAAGTAAAAGGCCTACTACTAATGAGAAGAAAAAAGGCAAGGTGAAAGCCATAAGCTACGCCAACCAATCCAATCGAGCTAATATTAAATGCCCAATCCTAACTATCAGAGTGGGCTCTATTTTAACTTGATCCTAATACCTTTCTAGCTAGTTTATGCCGTAACCTATAACCTATCCTTTATTGTCTTATCAAATCCACCATGAAACATCCAACCATAAACCAACCAAAATATTAACAATCCTACTAACAATGCACCAAACAATTAAGGTGCAAACCTATAAAGACAATAGTTTAACCTTATCCTATGACCTATAAAGATTTTTATTAAGCTCTACTCTAGGGGCATCTAGTCAGTCTTGTGAACATCTTAGAGAAAAAACCTCCATACCTTTAATGGTATAACCCTAACACCTAATGCAACTATTATACAGGGGAAGTAGGGCATGATACTGAGAATAAATTCTAGCAGAGGGTACAAAGCTTCATTGATTAAAAGGTTTTTGAATTTAGGATGAACCAAAGGTCGAATATTATTATAATCCCCTTACCAAAACATGCCCATCCAGCAATAAACATGATTGGTGTTGAGGACAGTTACGAGGTTTAAATGAGCATAGAAGAAGTCAGGACACCAATGAGTCTTGTTTGGCAGATATTGATTCAAGTAGGAATGCCTAACACATTTGAAAGATTAGAAAAAGAACTTAATGATTTTTATGACTTCCATACTATTCGTGGCCATACTTTTCAGACATGCAAAGTGTTTCATACGATGGTGTAATGAATAATGGATAAAGGTAGAATTAATTCTATGACAAAAAGCAAGCATATCCTACCAAGTTGGTGAATATGATTGAGGAAACAACGACACAACCACTGTATAGGAGAGGTTGGCCCTTACCTTTTATGGACAATCAAATTTTAGGGCGAGTTCTGTGATACCTATGTTGAGGTTGTTCATAGAGCCAGCTACACCATTCCTATATATGAGTAAAAATGCTACTCTTTTGAAATATGAGGGCCTAGCCATAATGATTGGGAAGCCCACTTAATTAACCACCATTTTTTATTTATCAAGGATTAACCATTTAACTTACAATAGTAGATGTTAAGCTTCTTTTGTTTGAAAGAATAAAAAAATCGATGCCACATCGATTTTCAACACTCTTAAGGTTAGGACTAAGGACTTAGAATCCAAGAACATTAAAGAGATAGTTAATGAGAAAGAAGCCATTGAGTTTTTGAAATTTATCCAGCATAATGAATACAACATTGTTGATCAATTAAGCAAATAATCAGCAAAGATCTCTGTATTATCCTTACTCCTTAACTTAGAAGTTCATTGAAATCCACCATTAAAAATATTGGACAAGGCATATGTATCTCTAGATATTTCAATAGGCAAATTGGATCACCAGTGAACAACATTATTGCTAATAATTACATCTCATTCACTGATGATGAAATCTTACCCATTGGTTGAGGTAGTTATATAGCCTTAATATCACCACCCATTACAATGGTTGCATCTTACCAAAAGTTCTCATAGACAATGGCTCTGTTCTCAATGTCATGTCCTTGGCTACCTTAAACAAGCTTTCTATTGATGCCTCCCATATCAAGCATAGCCATGCGGTGGTGCAAGCATCCGATGGAACCTACTTTAGAGTTACTAAACACATCATTATTCTACTTTAGATAGGCCCATGTACCTATGAGATTGATTTTCAACTAATGGACATTATTCCATCCTACAATTGCTTAAGTCAGGAGACTGTCAATACATTCGGTTAGGGTAGTACCCTCTCTAGTCTTTGCATTAAAAATCAAAATTCATGATTGATGATAAAATGGTTAGTATTAAGCTGAAGAAGAAATGATCACCACTATTTTGACCGATGCCACGTACATTAAACCAAATAAAGATGCACCGAGTTAACCATCTAATCATTTAAGTTTGTCAATGCTGCATTCATAGGAGAAGGCTTACTAATAGTTAAGCCTTGACTGTCAAGGAATACAAATATAAGTTTAAATTTAATTATTGGCAAATGTTGTCGAGAAAGAAAAAGGCTTGTAAGAATTTGCAAGGAACGGCCAAAGCTTTGAAGGTTATTAGCCTAGGATTCAAGTCTAACGTGTAATACAAAGAAACAACAAGCTAAAAAGGCTAGAGATCAGAGGTGGGCCTATCTGTTAGGTTAAGAGTTAGGACCAGAACCAATGATATTCCCACTTTTTTGTGGAACTTTTTGTTTAAGAGGATGCATGGATCTAAATCAATCAGAAGAAAGGAAAGCCAATGATGTCTTGGTTATTCTGAATTAGGCCTTTTATAACCTCCACATCCATGCTAGTGATGATTAGTCAAGCCCTCAAAGTTGAGCAATGAAATCTACTACATTCACCAGCATCTGTTTAGAAAACTTTATGCTTTGTAAGTCTATTTTCATGTAATGTCAAGAATTAAAAACCTACTTGCTTCTACCCAAGAACTCATAAGGATCTTGTAATGGGCATATTTCATCGAATATTATTAATAAAATTGACTTTTGCATAAAGCATTTCATCTTGTGTGCCCTTTTTTATTCTCTAAATTATTCTAATTCTCTGTCTATACATATTTTTGTCTATGTTCCTTATTTCCTCACCTTTTTAGGTGCTCTGATAGAGTGACATGGATGTTTTAGATGGGCTTCATAAGATTGAGTTTGAATGATCAGTCTATACTGGCAAAGTTGATTTCGACAAAGATTTTAAAAAGAATTTTGTGCCACCAGATCTATTATGATTAATCAAGCATGACAAAAAACATATTTTACCTATAATGAACCAATTGATGTCATAATTCTATAGACTAAAAAAGATCAAAAAAGAAGTTAAAATTGAAATTTTTATAAAATCCTCTACTATGACTAAATTGATAAACCTACTTCATGAGTATTGGGACGTATTTGCCTACTCATATCAAGACATGCTTGGACTAGACGCTAACATTATGGTCTACAAGCTTCCCCTTAAACCGGAATGTAAACCAATCTAGCAAAAACTAAAAAGAATGAAACCAAAAATGCTCTTTAAGATCAAAGAACAAATTAAAAAACAATTTAATGTAGGATTCATTACTGTAGCTAAATACCTGGAATGGGTTGTCAACATTGTCCCAATCCCCAAGAAAGATGACAAAGTATGAATATTTGTTGATTATTGGGATCTGAACCAAGCTAATCCAAAAAATAACTTCCTATTACCCTATATCGACACTTTGGTTGATAACATAGCCAAGAACTCTTTATTCTTTTTCATGGACAAATTCTTGGGTTATAACCATATCAAAATGGCACCAGAAAACATGGAGAAAACTACTTTTGTAACCATATAAGGCATATTTTGCTACAAAGGTCATGCCATTCTAACTCAAAAATGCTGAGGCAACTTATCAAATGGCCATAGTGACACTATTCCCTGACTTAATGCATAAGGAAATCAAGGTTTACTTTAACAATATGATCTCCAAGTCAACAAGGGAAAATAAGCATGTCACAGATCTTCAAATGCTATTCGAACGACTATGAAAATTTTGGCTAAAGTTGAAACCCACCAAATGTACTTTTAATGTCCCTCGGGCAAGCTATTAGGCTCTACTATCAGTGAAAACAGAAAAAAGTTGACCCAAATAAGTCAAAGCTATCCAAAACATGCCACCAGTTCAAACCCAAAAAAAAAAAAGAGGAAAAGCTTCTTGAGGAGACTAACCTATATTTCCAAATTCATATCCTAACTCATAAATAAATGTAACCCTATTTTCAAGCTTCTCTGTAAATAAAAAAAGGTAATGGCTATTGTAAACAAAGATAAACAAATTTTGTTAAACAAACCTTTATTTAGATCAATAGATGACAAATAATAATAAAGATGAATAAAATTATGTTAATAAAAGAACTCAAACTCAAAGGTGATAATATGTTTGTGTACAACTTAAGGTGAATAAACTAAACATGATTAAGTATTGTTTTTTGTTTAAGAAAATAGCCTAAACATGATTCTAAGTATTCATATAGATTTAGCTAGTGAACATCACTGAGATGCTTTTATGCCAAAGGTGAATATTTAGGTTTGGTTTAGCCTTTTATAATCAATTTTGAGTCTTTTAGGGTTACTAGGATACTTTTACGTCAAAGGTAAACCTTAGAGGCACTTTTGGTAATTTTTCTTATCGAGATACTTTTACATCAAAGGTGAATTTTTGGGATTAGTTTAGCCTCCTAAGGTTATCTTAAGGTCCATTAGAGTTACAAGGATACTTTCACATCGAATGTATACTCTATGGGCATTTTCATAATTTTACCTAAAATGGAATCTTTGAAGTAACTAGGATGCTTTTATGTCAAAGGTGCATATTTAGGATAGATTCATTTTTGCATTGTCATTTGTGCCCATTAGAGTACCAGGATACTTTCACATCTAAGGTATACCCAAAAGGTATTTTCATAATTTTACCTAAAGTTAAGTCTTAGAAAAGCATCGAGATGCTTTTATGCCAACGGTACATATTTAAGAGAGGTTTGCACTTTTATTATCAGTTTTTAGTCCTTAGGGTAACTGGGATATTTTTACATCGAAAGTATACTTTAAAGGTGTTTTCGTATTTTGCATTAGAACCAAGTCCTATGTGAATACTAGGATACTTTCATGTCGCAAGTACACATTAGGAATAGGTTTGTCATGCAGTTAGTTAGCATTCAGTAAGTTTGAAATTCAAATCTCAAAATCACCATTCTCTTATCCTTACATTTTAGGCTATAACCTTTTTGTTCAACTTATCAACTAATTAAAATTGATGCTTAAGTTACCCTTAACTTCATTCTTAGGTTAACCCTTAAACATTATAGTAGGTCATTTAGGTTAAGTAGCTAGACACACATAAACTTTGTCATTCAAATTCTTCTTTAATCTTTTTTTACTATCGCCCTTGAGGTATATTTGATCACCAAACATGCATTTTTAGTAAATAGTGATTATTTGTGATGATTCATTCAAAAAGCCCATATCTACAAGTGATATGCCATTTCACAAATTTATACATAATGGATTTGGTGATGTTGGCATAAGAAGCAACCTCTACCACTTGGTGAAATAATCAATAGTGACCAAAATGAAGCAGTGCTCGTTAGAAGCCTTAGATGTGATCGATCCTTTCATGCCCTTCCCCCCACATAGAAAAAAGTCATTGGGCTGTCACAACATGTAGAAGTGAGGGAAGGAAATGGATTTTATCCTCGTAGATTTTGCATTTATGGCACTGTCAAGCATAGTCAATGCAATCCTTCTCAAGAGTTGTGACAGCCAATTATGGTTAATTCTATGTGTGGGGATAATAAAACACTTGGAATAATAAAACATATGGTATAGTAGATTAAACAATTTAATATGTTTCCATCATGAATATTATTATGTCAACAAATTTACAAATATTGTTTGTTTAAACTTGCTATATACCAATTGAATAGCTACTATATTATATACTTTATTATTAGGGATTGCTCCTGCATCAGAGCATATGTTTTACCATATGAGCGAAAATATGTGTACGTGTGTAAAGAGACCAGCCTTTCCATCTCACCATTGATTTTAATTATTACCGTTACAGTAACTAAACTCATCATTACTGCTTTTTTTTTTTAATTTTACCAAAATTTATTTTATCATCTATCCAAATGCACAGGTTCTATTTGGTTTTGGATATCGATGCATTGAGGCATCTTTCGAGTGCAAACACACCATAGCTATCATGATTTTTAGGTAAAATCAATGGATTTAGTCATTGGCATAAGTGGTATCTACTTATTGAAAATATTAAATTATAAAAGATTAAAATTTTTAAAAAATATATTTAAATAGATAAATTAAAAAAAAATGTAAATGGGTCTAAATGGGTTTGGGCTATCCATTTAAAAATATGGATAATTAATTTTTAATTTATAATTTAAAAATGGGCGTGGAATTAGTTATCAGCAGTTACATTCAACATATAGCTCAATTAAAATTTTTTTAATTTTATTCTAAATTAAATTTATTGAACCAAGTTTAAACATGATTGATAGCTAATCTTTGCATGTAAAGGCTGGTCGCTTTACACACATACATATATTAACCTAAAAGTTTTGGCTAAACCTTTATTTGATGCTCTTGTTCTTCCTTGCAATTCATATATATTTTCTTTTTTATCGTTCATTGTGTAATACCTTAATCTTGAGCTTTCTTATATCAGTTTGAGGCTGTTGATATGAAACATTGCTTGGCCTATAAATATAAAAAATAAACCATTTGAGGAAAAGTTTTCAGTAATAAAACATAGTGTTTTTTATTTGACTATAAAAAATCGGGTTGTAGCACAAATACATTGCTGCCACATTGTCACATAAATAGGTGGAATTGTGTTTAATGGAACATAAAATTCTTTCAAAAGGTTCATAACCAAGTATGTCTCAACAATAACACTTGCTATAGCTCTATATTCAACCTTTGTGAATCAGTAAGCAACTATTTATTATTTTTTAAAGACTAGCTATGATATACCCAGAGGTCAAAATTCTATCATTTCGATCCCCTACCCAATTAGCATCAGTATAGATCTTAAGTTTGATGTTGGAGTTGCATTGAAATTGTTGACCATATGACATTTTCTATTTTAAGTACATCAAAAACTTCATAACTCTTCACCAATGAATAGTTAAAGGAGCATTCATGAATTGCGATAACTTATTCACTGCGAGATTAATGTCTAGCCTTATAAAAGAAATATACTAAAGTTTCCCAATGACTTGGCGATACAGTTTGTCATCTATTGGAGATGCTTCATCCTTAATTGTTAAAGATGATGTATTGCTCATGGATATGGAATTGCCTTTGCTCTCAAGCATGTTGGTCTCAAAGAAAAGGTCAAAAACTACATGGCCAAACTTTACATAGTTGACGTTGTACGCGAACCTATGTGTTGTTTGAGTAGAATGGATGCCATTGCTGAGTGGGATTAATATGGAAGGTCATTTGATTGCATTGGGTTTACTGTTGATGCCACGATGGGAGTGAGTCCAGCGTCTGCTATGCGGTTGGCCAGGTTTTATAGATTGGTTCGTTGAGCAACTACTTTGATATTATTGGTGTTGCCTTTTTTTGTTCCTCATGCCTGAGAAACATTTCATGGTCGACTAGTTTGTTGAAGACTTCTTCATTCAAGATTAAAATATCTCCAGCATGGATGGTTGTAGAGATCTCATAGATCTCAAGACTCAGGCTACTAAAGATTTTAACAATCAGCTAGTCATTAGAGATTCGTGCTCCTACTATCGTAAGCTTGTCCACAATTGATTGTACGTCACAAAGATAGTCAGTCATGGATTTGAAACCCTTTGAGAATTTTCTAAGCATATTTTACAGGTTAAAAATTTAAGTTTGTGATTTGTTCATGAAGGACGTATGAAGAGAGTCCTAAGCCTTTTTGGAAGTTGCAGTAGTAGTGACAGATGCCATTAACGCTCTATGGATGAGTTGGTCTTCTCGAAACCATGCTCCATATTGTGGGTCTTCAACTTCTTTGTCATTCTAAGTGATTTTCTTTGCTAGTGCTGGGTTGAATCCATCCAAAAACAAGTAGAGGTCATGACCATGCATCAAGTGGAGATGTGTGCTTTCCAAGTTGCAAAATTATGGCTTCTAGTGAGTTTGAGAGGAATTTATGAGATAGGATTAAATAAAGTCAGTTGTTTGGATGATAGGTTTGTAGGAATTTGGGTTGTATTTAGATTGACCATAGCAGCGGGATATGGGTGTTTTGGGTTTTTGTGGCCATAGTTTGTGATTAGGTGAGGATTATAGGCTTGGGTAGGGAACTAAAGAAGACATTCAAGATCACTGCGGGTCAGTGAGAATGCTCTGATGCCATATAAACACAATGTTTGAGTTGGAATTGTTAGTAAATTTCATTCCAATGATGGTGTGGTTAAATACAAAGCTTAATAAACTAGAAACAAATGTAGAAAAAATAGGAAATGATAATGATACAAAGTTAAAAGCAATTTAAATCATTAAATATGAGTTATTGACAGCTGTTGGACTCTATCATTCACATGCAAGCTAATATTTCTCTAATAGTCTTAGTGCTAATATGCATTGAAACTTGAATGATAGTTAATGTAATATTTTTATTTTGTCTTAATCATGTAATAATTGAGTTCAGATGAATATGGGGTTTTGTTATTTGTAGATGCAAAATGGTGAATTGGGCAGCCAAACATGTTGCAAGTACATAAAGATTGGTTTCCATTAATAAAATGGTTAATTGTTGTTCCACATTGCAAACTAAATTCAAAGATAAAGCAATGGCAAGCAATAAAACAGGAGTTAAGATTCTAGGTAAAGCATAATTTTCTCGGCTTTTTAGTAATATCAAGTTTAGTATTTGTTCTCATGAGTCAATGACTCACATGATATTTAATTAATTCTTTAAGGGGTCTATCTTAGTGGCTTACTACTTAGGTCTTCGAGTGTCATCAAAGTATTACACTATTGCATGGGTCCAACGCACCTTACTAAGTTTAGTTCAATAGTTCAGTAATTATATTTGGCTTTAAACTAGATTTATGGCACTATTCATGAAACAAATATTATTCAAATTTTATGTGCTTTGCCCATTAAAATAACTAAATTATATGATTTGTTAGGCTGCTTCTTGATAAGTTAGTTTTATCAAAAAATGAAGAAGCCATTGCCTTTGAACTTATTTTAAAGTACTAGGAACAAAATTCCTTGAATAAAATAGATAACAAACACTAAGCTCATGGAGATAACAAAGCTATATTCTCCATGATAGGTCTCCTTGTAATGTTGCAACTAATTCTTTATGTTATACCCTTTGGCTCACCGATCGACAATGCACACCATCATCCGAACATCACTCGACCCATGAGGCAACCAAGCCTTAACCATCAAAACATGAAAAGAAATTAACATGACCACATCATGACAAACAGATCCTAGAGTTGATGCCTTCTTCTAAGTGGCTGTCGATATCCCATTGATAGATTCAACTACAAGACCTAATAGCCGATGGCTAGACTAGTGTTAGTCCTATTCTAGTAACATCACCTAACAATATGTCCCCTAACAACACCTATAAAAAGTTTGGTGAAACTCGAGGTAGAGACATTTCTTCCCCTTTGCCCTTTTAGCTTTTTTCCACTTATATTCTTTAGCTCTGAAACTGACTTAACCATCACAGAGTGTCTTGGAGTCCTAACTTTCGCACCCTTTTGAGTCTTTTTAGTGTTGCAGGCCGTGTCTTTGCTCTCCCTTCCATCCCTTTCAAAGAATACCTCAAAAACTGACATTGTATGTGAGAAACTAACAAAAACCATAGCTGACAAACATGCTGATGCTACCATATAGTTCCTTCATTATTATTGGAAATGGTAACCCAAACCACTAACCACCTGACTTACACAGTCCTTAGCTTGTGAGCAACCTCTTCTCACCTCCAGATACCTTTACCCATGCTCTCTTAGTTAACACAATAATTTTTTACCCATTATAAGAACCTATTGGGCCTATTCTCACCAATGGCTGCCAATACTCCTAACCATGGCCAACCATTGGGCATAACCAACACCATTGCAACCATCCCCACATCCATAGCTACATACACCCTTAATATGCTTAATGATATCCCTGTAGCACAATTACCCACTTCCTCTACTAATTTGTTCAATCTCCTTTACACTTACACACTACTACCGATGTACACTACCATTCCACCCATGCTATCATCATAGGCAAGACTCCCCGACTACCATGCCCACTATCAAGCCTAATTCCAAGCAATAGCAAACCAACTCGTCGCCATACAACAATCCCATGTACAACTCGCCTAACTTGTAAACTTTCAAACCAATCGCCAAACAATGTTGCCTATTGATAGTACTACCAAACCAATAAAAGACTGACTAAACCAACAATAAATAAATAGACTCGTCCTACTAGACAATCCTAGCTACTAGTCTGCTAAAGAAAGTTCTTGCTGGACACCAGCTTAACGTGAGCCACCTTATGGAAATTCTAGCCAAACTAATGACTTATCTTTGCTACACCAGCACCTGGACCTTGCCAAACAAGTAGCCGCCTTTAAGTAACAAGTCATAAGCCTCAGACAACCTCATAAAGACAATTGTGAATGGCTTGATGACAAACATAACCCTCTGTCAGTTGCCGTATGACAAGTCCCTGTCCCTAGGAATGTTAAGCTTTCCCCAGACATATACGATGGGAAAACTAACCCAACAAACCACTTAAATCATCTTCGAGCATTCCATAACCTACGCGATGTCCCAGATGTAGTATAGTACCCTATTTTCCCAACAACATTTTGTGGCCTGGCATATATGTAGTGGTATTCTCTTAACCTAGGCTTATTCACCAACTTTGAACAACTAGGCAGAAACTTCTTCACCTATTTTAGCAATTATGGAACAACAGCTAGGGCTTTTACTAGCCTAATGGCAATCAAAGAGAACCCTGAAGAAACCATACGAGATTACCTAAACATTTTAATGCTACCACCATAGGGGTGCTCAATTTTAATGATGAATGGGCTATACAAGCTCATATCAAGCGTACAACACAAATACTTAAAGTACGCACTCATCGATGCCTAACTAACCAAGCTATATCAACTTTATGAAAAGATGCAAAATACACCAAAGCTAAAGAAATCAAAATTGCTAGTAAAAAAGTTGAACAATGGGAAAAAAAAGCCATAAGGCGATTAGTATGGCAGAACCAGCAGATGAACCGACCATTACGCTCCCAGACAACTAAAAGACCTTCAATCGACCCAACCATAGAATAGTTATCATCCTCGATTTATGGGTTCACTAACCAACCAATCCTAAACAAAAGGATAATCACACTGTCGATCACTTCGGGCAATGGTGCAAACACACAATAACCACTATGGTCGACTTTCTTGTAGTAAACCAACCCTTTGCCTACAACATCATTTTAGGGAGGCCATTAATCAAGAAAACCAACATGATCACTGCACTGTATTACCTTATTGTTAAGTTCCCCACCTAACAGGGATTGGTTACATGAGATCTAATTAGAGAACTGCCCACCAATGCCACCTCTTATTGATCGAACTTGCCACAAAATAGGCACCACGCACACAAGTTTGACAAAATGATATGAAACAATTGATGGTGAACGTAAATGCTCGAAAGTCTAGATGTCAGAGATGGATTTGACCATTACAAACCATAGCCAACCAAAAAAATAGAGAAAATAGCCTTGTATAAATTAGATCCTGAGTTATCTAGTAATACGGGTGCTTCACTCAGCCCACAGGAAAAGAGTCGCTTGACAAAATTTCTCTAAAATAATGCAAATGTCTTTCCCTGGTCAACAATCGATATGCTAAGAATAGATACTATAATAATTATGCATTCACTCTATATTGACCCAAGGGCATTAATGATCAAATAAAAAAGTGTCATTTCACTTTGGAACTCCTTGTGGCATCCAAGAAAAGATAGATAAGCTTCTAGCAGTTGACTACATTCGCAAAGTCAAATACCCAAAATGAGTAGCACATGTTATGATGATTAGAAAGGTAAAAAGGAAATAGAGGATGTTCATTGACTTCACAGACCTCAATAAAGCTTGACCTAAGGACAACCACCCACTTCTAGTTATCAATCATCTAATTGGTTGATGCCTTCACCCACCATAAATTCTTGAATTTCATGGATGCCTTCTTTAGTTATAACCAAGTGAAAATGGACCTTGTAGATTAAGAAAATATGACATTCACTATTGAAGATGGCACTTACTATTATCAGGTCATGCCCTTGAGCCTAAAAAATGCTAAAGCCACTTATTAGTGGCTGGTTAACAAAATTTTCAAATGTCAAATTATGTAATCCTTTGAAATCTATGTAGATGATATGTTAGTTAAGAGTTCCTCCATCCAACAACACATTAATAACCTGATAGAAACTTTCTAAGTACTTAAAAAATATAACATGCAGCTTAATCCATTGAAATGCGAGTTTAGAGTTGCCACTGGAAAATTCTTAGGCTTTATAATGTCCTCTCAAACAATAAAAGTAAATCCTCAAAAGATAAGCACCATACTTGAAATAAGCCCACCAAAGTCAAATACAGAATTGCAATGGTTAACTAGAATAATGGCCTACTAAATTATTTTATTTCTAAATCTGCTAGTAAATGTTTGCCCTTCTTTAAGCTACCAAGAAGAACAACCAGGTACAAATAGACTGACAAGTACCAATGATCTTTTGATAACTTAAAGAAGTATCTGTGTTCACCGCCTTTATTTGCCAGCCTCAAGAACGGCGAGCAGCTATACATATATGTACAACTTTAGACGAAACTATTGCTACCATATTGGTCAGAGAAATAGTTAAAATGTAGTACCCTATGTATTATGTGAGCAAAGCACTTTAAGCCGGTAAAATGAATTATACTAGCATTGAAAAGCTAGTATATGCCCTCATTATGGCTACTGAAAAAGCTTAAATAGTATTTTTAAGCACATCCTATTATCGTCTTTATGGACCAACCACTCAAAAAAGTCCTCCTAAAAATAGACTCAGCAGAATGAATGGTTCAATAAAGTGTTAAGTTCAGCAAATTGGACTAATTATAGCCTTTAAAAGGTGATCAAGGTATAAGCTCTAGCCGACTTTATAGCTGAATGCTTATTCACGACTTTTAGAGAGGCACTGTCAGCTAAAGATGCATTAGTCCCAACATAATCCACTCATACAGCTACAAAGCCAACAATGCACCCTTTAGATAATAGCCAAACAAAGTTTAGACAATTTATATTGACAAATCATCTAGAAAAGATAGATTAGAAGTGGGCATCTTATTAGTTAACATAAAAGGTCAAAAGTGGCAATTTGACCTTCTACTTCACAATCTCAAATAATGCTGCTAAATATGAAGCACTGATCACTAGTATGGAATTAGCAAAAGCATTAGGAGCTAACCGCCTCATCGTACATATGGACTCACAGTTGGTGGCCAACCAAGTCAGTGGAGTATACAAAGTTAAAGATAGGTTGTTGGCTGGATAACATGGCATAATCATAGAGATATCCAAATTTTTTTATCATCTAAGTATTAAATAAATCCCCAAAGAAAAGAACGAATGTGTCGATTCGTTATCTAAAATGGTGAGCAGCATAGAAATTTTGGCTAAGGGTAAAGTCCTACTCGAATACATCCCGGCACCTAGCTATGATAGGTACATGCACAAAGTGATGATCGAAAGGGAAAATAATTGAATGACGCCTATTATCTTGCTCCTCTGGGTTAACATAACATTTGTTGATCATTGTTTCATAAGTGCCTAGAAAAAAGAGCCCTCAGATATATAATCATCCATGGCACTCCATACAAAAAGTTCTTCATTTGCTCTTTGCTTAGATGTTTTACCCCCAAAGAGGCGAATTACATTTTAAAGGAAATTCATGAAAGTTTTTGTGGCAACCACTTAGGGGGAAGAGCCTTACCACTCAAAGCTCTTAGAGAAGGTTTCTTCTGGCTGACAATGAAAAAGATGTAACTAACCTAGTTAAAAAATATGAAAGTGTCAAAGGTTCATGAATGTTCCCCTCTAACCTGTAGAAGTGCTAAAGCAAATCTTCAGCTCATGGCCATATTATGTTTGAGGGATTGGCATTTTGGGCCAATTCCTATTGGCAACATCTTAAGAGAAATTCTTAATTATTGTATATGACTACTTTACCAAGTAGGTAGAAGCATAGCTCGTCGCTACCATCACCACTAGATCTACAAAAAATTTCATTTGGAAATAAGTCTTTTGTCAATTTGGAATATCCAACATGCTCATAGCCAACAATAGAAAATAGCTTTCAGTTGACAAGTTAAAAAGATTTCTACATCAGATTCCATATTAACTTGGTCTACACCTCGATGGCCTACCCTCAATCTAATGGCTAGGTAAGCCCATGAACGAAAACATCTTATAACCATTAAAGGAAAAACTAGATGACGTTAAGAGAACATGGGCAGAAGAAACGTTCGACATTTTTTAGGTGATCAGAGTGATAAAAAATCAAGCCACTACAACAATGTCCTTTAGCCTTTATCTATGGCACTAAGGCAATCATTCTCGCTAAAATCAAAATCAATAGCATATGAACAAGTAATGTAGATGATCAAATAAATGATGAACACTCGAGGGTGAACTTAGACTTATTAAAAAAAGCTAGAGAAGAAATAACAGTTAGGATGGCGATCCATGTGTAGCAACTTTCCTAGTATTACAATAAGCACTTTCGCAATAGGCAATTCCAAATAAGCCACCTAGTTCCATGAAGCCATGAAGTAAGTTAACCAGTTAGAGAGTGAAAAAAGCTATCTCAAAATTGGGAATGCCTATACCAAATATCAAAATGAATGGCAAAGTAATTCACAATATCTGGAAAAAACATTTCATAAATAACATCGTCCCTTGAACCACCATTCTTCATATATAGTGTATCAGCTCAAGTCACTTGTTGGCCACCAAGGCCCCTTTTTTCCATAAATGTGACATAAGTCACTTGTTGGCTGCCAAGGCCCCTCTTTTCCATAAACATGACACCAAGTTACTTGTTGGCAACTAAGGCTTTTTTTTCTTCAAACATGACACCAGGTCACTTATTGGCCACCAAGGCCCTTTTTTTCCTCCAATGTGACACCAAGTGACTTATTGGCTAGCAAAGCCCTTCTTTTCCAAGAAAATGTGACTCTAAGTCACCCTTTGAGTAACCAGATGACTAGAAGGTCCTTTTTAAAAAATTCATAAGTGCCTTACAAGACATCTAAATGACATCTGACACCATAAGTGACACTGAATCACTCGTGGTCTTTTTCCATAAATCTGTAAGTGATAACATATAAACAAATTTCTAAATACAGTGGCACCAATATGACTAAAAACAAAACTAAACCAAACATTTTATTTATCAAATAAGCATATGCATATTTTAGCATATATTTCCAAAAAAAATTCAATTTCTCCTCTAGTAGAGGTAGATTGTTTAACTTTTTCAACCTACTCATGACCACATCAACCTTAATCTCTTCAAGAGTTGGTGTGATAAAAGTTGCATCTCTTCCTCATCCCTCCTCGACCTCTTGCTGACTTGGCATTAGCAGTGAAAACCTTAGGAAGTGAGCATAATCTCCTTAAGTTGATAGCTTTCAAATCAAGAGGACCCCACAGTAATTATACTTTATAGAGAGTAGTACATTTGTATGCATCAATAGCGATTAATAGTTTGTCAAACACATGTTTCTCCTTACTCTTCAGTTCCACCTGGTGATGAGTTTGCATCTCGCTAAGCTGAGCCTCTAACTCATTAATCTTTGCCTTCGTAGCCACCAAATCAGCACATGGGTTTCTAATTGCTTCATAGAATTAGCAACCATTACCTCTGCCTTCTTAACCTTCAGTAAGAAGTCGGTGATTTCACTGACATGCCTATCTTTTATTTCCTTCAAGGAAGCCTCTAACTTGGCATTCGTTTCCTTAGACTTCCCTAGCTGATCATGTAGCTCTATGATTCTTATTGCCTACTAATTGAACTTGTCCTACTCGCCTCTCATCTAGAGCATGTTTATCATTTGGCAATGTAATGCTTGTAACCAAAAAACATAAGTCTCAATACAACACCATCCATTACTATAAATAATCCACTATCTATACTATCGTAACATTACCTTTACTAAGCATATTAGAGTTGCATTTAAATTTTGTGAATGACCTCTCTTGTTTAAAAAAATTATGATCCCCTAGGGCCACCCCTTTTAATGCCTACGTAAATGCGAACTCAAAGTCAGGCACTCTCTCTTCTCTTAATATTAGAGCTCTAGCTTACCTTCCAGCACTTGACTTACCAAGTACTAAGGGAAAATGAATTGATGGCCTAATTGTTGTCCTGAATGTTAAGAAGGTGCTTTGCTTAACAGAGCTAACACATCACCCAAACAACCCTTCAGAACCTCTATCACCAAACCTCCCCCTCCTTATCTCTCCTTATCAGTGCCTACTTGCTTGTGGGCACCTCAATTTACTCGCTAGGACTTTTACACTTCCCATTATGCTGACAAGCGACCATTCTTTTTGCAGTCACCTATTTCACCACTGGCTCTGCCAATCCTACTTATATAAATCCATACCTACAAAATAACAAACTTATGTAAGGTAACCATAAGCCAATTAAATCCAAGTTTGCAAGTAAATATCCTCTTTAGTTAGGGGGTGGATGGTCAATTTGACATGATCTCCCCATTAAAATGACCAGTAGATAACTCCCCACCTGCACCTTCCTCAACACTTCTCTTACCAGTAGACTCCTCATTTTTTAAAGTTTCTTTTATTGCATCTTTTATGCCTTCCTTTTCCATAACTTGACTTGCATAGCACCCAACCATCATCAGCTACATACACACTTAGCAAATTATGAAGTATAAAAATAACATGCTCACTAGCCACATCTTTCTATGCCTTGAGAATACACTGCCTATTTTACTAACTAAGAGCACGCACTTGCCTTTTTAGCATGTTTAGTCATTTTTGTCCCTAACATCTCTAGACATTTTGCAACATGAGGTATCTTTCACAACTCACTTGGCCGCCCTTAAAGAACTCCAATTGCTCACACTCTTGTTTGTTGTTGGCCTCATGTTACTCATTGGCAATCTATGGTTCTATTCTTTGACGAAGCCCTATATCGTGTCTCTTTTTTTTTTTTAAATTATAAAGTACTAATTTTTCCTTAGATGGGCATTTGATGGTAGGTTGACCACCAACTTCCCTCTCCCTCTCACTTGTATATAGGCACAGATCACTCCACTTTAAAATATACAACTCCTTAAACACTTTTACAGAGACCATCTAGCCATTTTCTTTACACACTAAAAAATATGTAACCATGATTGCCCAACTATTTGACTTCAGCTGATTTGGTGGCACCATATATAGCCTTAATTGGGAGTAGAAGAAGGGCTTCAAAGGCAAATGAAAGCTTCTTTAAAAATGTGTAGATAAAACTTTGCATGTTGATCGAACACCTAAACCATTCCATGACACAGTATCTAAGTCCTCTAACTCCACCAAATCATTTGTACTGTTCGTCACTTTTTCCAACATCTAATTTATCTTAACTGCTGATGGAATATCCTATCAGTCAGTATGACCAAACGGCCCCACTGCTCGACATTATGTATCTCACCAATTTATCTGCCTCCTTTACCAACCATTAAACTTTGACCTTCTACATTACCCATTAGCACTATTGGATGATTGATAAATTGATTAAAAGTAAGCCTTTTCCATTCGACTCTTGACTTTCTATCCAAATTTCTTTGATCTACCCTTACTTACAACCGATTTAATGACTAGCTGCCATTCTTCCCTCACTATGCACCCCACAAACACATTAATAACCCCTACAACAACCTAAAAGCAAATTAAACAAGCAGGATGATCGAGAACTTACCTAGCACTTTGATTTTTTACTCTGGCACAAATGCAAAGTTGTAGCTTAAAAATTTAGCCTCAACTTGAGTTTAGACTTAACTTAAAACGTAAGTTACAATCTACCTTATTTGGATCACTAGAGAGTACATGATCATATTTGGACTCTTATCTTAATGACTTGGTCTCCAAAGTGGCTAAACTAGTATTAATATGATTAATCTGATCATCCAGCAAATGATGAAGCGATAATTCCATGACCTAATTATGAAAACCACTAAGCTTGATTGTCATAAACCAAAGCTTCCAAGTGTCCAACCTCAAATGGTTATCCATATAGGTTACTCAAAAAATATTCAACAAGGAAAAGACAATTATCAAGAGCCATAATAGCAGCTTAGGTTTTAATAAACCTTTTGTTATATTTAGAAGAGCTTGATTCAATAATAAAAACAATGAAGAAAACTAATTTTCTTCTTGTAGAAAAAAGTTGGTGCAATCTTCCATGGAGATTCTAGAAAGATATCACCTAACCTTATCTTGGTCTCCCTTAGCTAATTTGTAAAGCCTTTATTTTGCTAGAAGGGATAACTAAGAAGAGTTTATATAGCCTAAGGTTTAAAATTTTAATTTGTGAGATATTATAATTTGCCCCTGGCCTATTTGAACTTATTTAAATTGGTCTTCAGTATCCATTACATGTATCAGACATATAAAACCAGTCTCAATTTAATTTCTACTAATCACCCTTATGTGTGACCCATTAAGCCCATATCATATAGGTAATAAATATAAAATAGCCCAATTAAGAAAATTTATATTTAAGACCAAGATTGGCATCTAACAATGTATCATGACCACCAAAAATGCAGGAAGTGTCAATATGGTTTTGACAAGCTCTTCAGTGTTTAATATCTTAGTGTAATAAAACACCGTTTCATCATATATTTCAGAATTAGGAAGAGCATGGTTCAGTATCTACTCTTAGCCCATTCATATTAGTCTACAACCCCTATGTGTTAACTCCATAGTTAATATTGCCTTGGCTTGGGACTTTAAGTTAACATGGGCTAGGTACATGTGACATATGTCCCCTTATATCACTTAGGGTGATGAATCCTCTTTAGACCACTCATTCACCTATCGTATGATTCATGCTATACCCAAAATAACCCTACCATAAGCATCTATCTATTGTGGACTCATTCGTGATGGAATCAAAGTATAACACTTCTAATACTAGATGACCTAGTATCACAAGTCTAAAGATCACTTACACTATTAACACATGAGAGTATTTCTATAGACACTTGAGTGAAATACTAAATGGAATTCTAGTAGTGGGTCATATTCAGTGAACTTATTACCATAATAAGCACCCATATGATGTCCCTAAGTATCTCTATATTTCAACATATGAGATCAGTTATGTACATCCTATGCATAAAGGCTTACATATGCCATTCTTTATACATTGTCAATGCCCTATCTTAATAATACGATGACTGGAAACATTTTTATAAATATTGCTTTAATGCATAGGGACTCATAGTTGTAACTGTTTACAATTACTTTGCCAATGTGTTTCAAAGGCTTTAACTACATAAGTGAATTAATATATTCTCTAAGGCATAAAGTAAACTTAAGGTATCACCTTCTCGTGATGCCCAAAAATCAGTACCTTGTTAATTTTTGTTAATAGTATTGTTATTTATTCATGTTACAGAAAATATCAAATTCAATTATCTGTTGAAATTATATGCTATTTTTGTGTATTTCAATTCCTATATTAAAATTTAAATTTAAATGTGAAATAAGTATAATAGTATATAATACATGATTACTTTTATTTGTAATACAATGAATCAATTAAATGTTAAACTAATTACATTATTTCTTATTTTTTATACTTAATTATAACCCATAGACAAATAGAAGATCAAAGGTTGACCAAGAATTGGCAATAATAGCACTGGTGGGTTTGATAAATAGTGTTTGACCTTATCAAAAGCTTCTTGACATTCCCCATTCCCTTCCTCAAAATTTTATTTGCAAAGAAGCTAAAAGATAGGGTTACATTTATCTGTGAGTTAGGATATGAATTTAGAGTTATAGGTTAGTCTCCTCAAGAAGCTTCTTACCATTTTTTTGGGGGTTCAAAGTGGTGGCATTTTGACAAATATTGTATATTTATTTTCATAACAAAATAAATAGTTGATCGACCATCCTTATGAATTTAGGTTTCTAGTTGTTTAATGAAATGATGGTAAGATTGAAGCATGATGCTTGGCTATTTTGCATAACATGACATGTTCTTATGATTAGTGATTTGTCATAAAATATGCTTATGTGCAAGACTAAATAATGGTTTGGCTAATAATACCTAAAAAGGTAATATCATTTATCATGTTGAGTTGCAATAATAAACTAAAAGTGGTATGTTGAATAATTTGCTAATAAATTATTATGTCAGAGGATTACAAAGATTATAATTTTTTTAAATTATAAACTTTTTATTTATAACTTATTCGTATACCAAAAATTTATAACTTGGTTCAATTCCACTAAGAAAAAAATTTAAACTCTTATTCATGATTATGTCAGCACTCTTTATATTTTACAATATTTATATATCTCTAGTGATTCATGGAAAATAAATAAACTTTTTTATTTTTTGGATAAAATTATGTCAGTACTCTTTATATTTTGCTTCCTTGCTTTTTATTTTTTCCACAAATTTGCCTAATTTGGATCATCTTCTTCATCTTCTTCCTTATCAATATGATTATCAATAATCGCATAACTTTATTTTTTTTTGATAAACAATTTGTTCCTCTTGGTTTTTCAAAAGGGTATGAATGATATTTTAATTTCTAAAAATAATAAAACCTAACTTTTTTTGGAATAATAAATTTGTTTAATAAAATATTATTGGAATTATAATTAAATACTAAGAAGTGAAGCCAAATAGGAATCAAAATTTAAGTTAACATATAATTAACAAGGTAACGATTTTTGGGCATCACGAAAAGGTGTCAAACTTAAGGAAAAAATACCTATATCTTATTATCTTGCAGAAAAGGTGTCTAGCTGTAATATTCTGAAGTGATTATTTCTTAGGTCATGGAACAAATATGAAGTTGGCTTAAACCTAAACATGATTCCAAGTATTCATTTAAACAATGCATTAATTTTCTTTCA
>JBBYHK010265809.1:0-102807 GCA_038382065.1 Adansonia grandidieri | reverse complement strand
CCCTATGCAAATGCAAAGGGTTACTCACAAGAGACATAGGTAATTTACATCTGGGAAGTTATTGCCATGCCTATGCAAATGGTTACTCATGAAGGTGGATAGCTCACTTCTTCCTAATGATTAGGTTATAATCACGCCATGGAGTTTGGAGGGACACTAATGCACATGCAAGTGCATGGTGTGTGACAGGGAAATGATCAAACCTTTTTGTTTACTTTCGCATTACCATTTTTATTAAACGGATGATTATTCAAAAATAAGACAATCTTGACAATCATGCGAAACAAATGATTAATTAACAAAACGAAAAAAGGGTTATGGTTAAATAATGACAAAAGATCGAAAGAACCGAAAACCTAGCCAAACACGGCTAGTTATTGGCCTAACCCTTTATACAATCCCTCGTGGAGTTGCCAAGCTGTAACAACGTACCCCGAGATAGATTCTCACGGATCTGTAGGTAAGTACGACTTAAAATATTTTTTCTAACTTTGAAATATCTTCTTGACCGAGACTTTTCTTTTGCGATGTGATGAGAATGAGAATGTACAGATTCTCAACTCGTGATACTATGAAGGGGACCATAAAGTGAATCGCTCATCTTATTGGTCTCAGACGACCATCAAGAAATGGTCAACGCATGAAGTTGCCACCAATCATTTTGGGCTAGGCATGACCGGATGCCTATTAAAACTTATTTTTTTGAGTTATGAAACTCAAAACATCAATCTCGTGGTCTACGTAGTACAAAGATTCAACATTTGGGTTCAGGAGTTAGTTACGCACGATGAGGTATGAAACTCTTCATGACACCTAAAATCGGTACCTTACTAGCTATGTCTCATCTTTGTTTCAATTCTTTTGATCTTACCTCATCACTATTTTGATATAACCCTCCTTTAATGCATGAATCTTATAGAAATACAAATCTAGGTGTAGACACCTTATTTTGTTCGGGCTAATTTTTTTAGCAATCAGGCTAATTTTCCATGGTCCGGGCATTTTTGACTCATCCACCATTGATCAAAAAGTCAATTTAAACTCGTTTCTTTACATAAAAAAAGATCAAAAGCCATATCAAATTATGAATTTGGACTTTTGAATTAATTAAAACATTATTTTTGAAGTCTAAATTAGATCAAAAAGGTTAATGTCACATGATCACTCTATTCATTCCTAGTTTATTAACTAAGATCGCCATCAGCCACCCTATTTGCTAGAAAATCATTTCAGCATTTAAACCAGCCACCCTATGTCCATCACATTGGTAGCAAGTTGTTCCCTATAGCCATTCTATAGCCACCAAGCTGACACCACTTTGTGCCCCTTGAGAAATGACCAAAAACACCTCTAAATTGGCTCCAAAATGCTAGTATAAATAGACCACTTATATCTTAGCTGAAAAAAGTTTAGATTCTACCTCATTTTTAGCTTCCAAAACACATTCCTATAGTAAGAAAACCAAATCCCGCAGCTTTTAACTCAGCACCCAAAATGCTCACTCTCAACCTTTACACATTTTAAAAATCACCCTTATCCATACCAAAACCAAAACCTTATTGTTTCTCTCTTTTTCTTGCTTATTAACAAATAAGGAAAAGAGGGAAATTCAAGCCATCTCTGCTGCTGCAACTATTTGGCCAAAATTGAAGTTTATTGGCATAACTTCTTACTCTATCACTTGCGTTTTCTATTTTTCAGCATCTTCATCATTTTAGTGAGCTCTCCATGTTTCCATCACCCTCTTAGGATTATCATGCATTATTATGGCTTTTGGTTGTGGTAGTTTAAGATTTAGATACCTTAATGCCCCATTAATGTGCAAAATGCCTCATTTCATCCTCGTTGGTTTGATATCTCTTACTCATGCATTTTATGCCATATCCATGCATCTTGTTATCCTTAATCCATGTATGAATCATTATACTAACATATTTCATGCACATTTATACATTAGCTTGCATGAATCATTGTCATTTCTAGCATCCATAATATTTTCTTGTTAAAATGTATTAACACTTTCTTTGTCTAGACCATTGGTAAAGTTAGCATCCCTATTTATTTTATGTGCTATCCCTTAGTATGTTTGTGGCTTCCCTTTGTCAAAATGCATGTTTGATGGCTATCAAAAACTGATTTTCAAAACCTCCCTAAGCCAAGCATGTTAACCTTAACCAATGAGGACAAGCATGAACTTATTATTTTCCTCAAAGTTAGCATAAAAAAATTTTAAGGAAAATTAAATTTTTCAGATCTGAAATCTTGATTAAACGAGCTCAAATCTTCTAATTTTTTTACAAAAATGGCCTTGCACTGTTCCTGAAATGTTCATGCCTTGTTTTTTAGTCAAAACCTTGAGTGGTGTGATCAATGGGCTATTTCATCATCCCAAACTATACTAGGGCTGTGCAAATGAGTTCGTGATGCTTATGCCACTCTTTCCCTCCAGTCATGGATGCTTGAATGTCAATAACTTGAGTTTAGACCCATAAATGTAAAGAAAATAAGAAATATCCCCTGCTTTGCTTTGTCCCCTATTGGCAGTACAACTATTGCAAATTAAAAAATCACTTTAAAATCCTAAATGATTTTTCATGAATTGTTTTATATTTTTCTCTCAAAGTGCGTCAAATTATCTTTAAAACCATGTCTTATTCATCCATGGGTCATTCTGGATGAGAGAGTTATGATTTTTCAAATCTAACCTGTCTAAAACCTTTAGAATCCGAACATAGAAAGGGCCAAGTTAGACCGAATTTACTACAAAACGCTAATGCCTCATTCATTCAAAAAGAGGTTAAGGCAAATTCTTGGAGCCACAGAAGCATAGGTTGATAGTCATGTCAAAGTAAAAGGAAGTAGCGAATACATTTCTTAGGCCAGCTTAAAAGAGGGCATGGTAAATCTTTTTATCAAAAGAAAGCTCAAGATGTCTACATTTTGGCAATTTTCGGGCTCATTATATTCCCGAAGACTTTGGGTTATGTAGAGGTGGCAGTTACAAATTTCTTTTCTCGCCTATGTTGCAACATCAATCCTGCTTTTGCCATTATTACTGAAACCATCTGTGCCCTTACCTTTTGTAAAAGAATGGGAATAGGAAGGTTTATCGGGTGTGCCTTATTGCTCCAAATATGGCTCCTAGGTTATCTCTGTGTTAGGAAAAGAAGAGTCAGGCAAACTTTCTTCTTCAAGATCAGTCCTCTTTCCACGACATTAGAGGAAGAATGTCATCAAGATAAGACAGAAAAGCATTGGGTCGAGGAATTGCAAAATGTCGAGGAAAAAATCATAGGGAGAGCCCCATGGGTGTTCCCTCAGTCGATTATGTATAGATATGGAGACTACACTTGTATATTGCTCCTAGGATTATGGGGAAATACTAGTTATGCTCCTCTATTGGTATTGCATCAGTTCCAGTGCCAGCAATTCATCCCGTTCTTCGAAGACTTGGGACACTGGGATTTGAATACGGAGAGCCCAATTATAAAGTGAAAGTCCAGTTAGCTTTCCAAGCTTGGAAGAAATCTATTGTATGGAAAGATACTGGAGAGGAAGCCCCACCATACCTGGATATGAAGAATGGAGACTCTGTCGTATCAATGATCCATTGCCACCACTCAACTCTAGGATACTACAAATCCTAATAGAAGAATTGCCTTTTGAGATCAAGCTACTTAGGAGGGAGTTTGAACAAGAAAAGGCATCCTTTGCTAGAGAAATCTCTCAACTTAAAGAGGAAAAGGGCCAGCTAGAGATGGATATCTATCTTAGGAGCGGTGAAATGGATCGAGTCATTAAAGAAAGGGATTGCTTCAAAGATGACCTCGAAAGCCTAACCAAGGATTATGTGACATTCTAAGAAGCTAATAAATCCTGACATATTGGCAAGACATCAGTCGAATGGGAAGCAAAAGTTGCCACTCTTAATTGCAAGTTGAATAAGCAAAAGGAGAAAGTTAGAACCAGCAAAGAAAAGTTCATGAGGGCACGTGCTCCCGCTTCCACCTACCAATGATGGAATCAAAGACTCGAGGCCTAAATGCAAGATTCGAGAGCCACTAGGGTTGAAAATGAAGCCCTCATTCACAGAATCTAAGAGTTAGAATAGTCTCTTCAAGATCATCAAGGTTGTATCAATGAGCTAACAAGGGCCTCTGAGTAACGCGAACTAGATTGGCAAGCAATAATCGACCAAGCACGTATAAACTACCAAGAACAACATCAGCACCTCACTGAACAAGTTTAGATGGCTCAGCGAGAGGCGGATGACATGATTAAAGCATCTTGATCCATAAAGTGAGACATCATGCCTGTTAGAGATTGTGAGCAATAATTTTTGGATTTTCTTGATCGTGTGATTACATAATGTTATCATGTTAGATACTTTCAGATGTAATCATGTCGTAAAAGAAAAAAACCCTTTTGTGACTCTATGAATGATGTTATTGATGAAGCTGTTCCAAGACTCAATTATCTCCAATGCATATGCATATTTAATTTCACCATTTTTCATCTTGTAGCAATCATCCATTATCTTAACTTGTAATTGCATCATAAATGCTCATCTATAAATACATTTTAAAAAAGTCTAATACGAGAATTGGGCTATAAAAGTGCAAGGGATTTCGAGATCAATTAGGAACACAGAACCTTACATCACGCACTGCTACAACACATGATGCCGTAAGCAAATCATGGAGAGTGATCATCAAGCTCGTGTTGAGTGACTTGAGCTAATGGTTAAGGAATCATAAGACTAGATGCTTCGTCAGCCATACGAAATGCAAAATCAAATCGTAAAACTTATAGAACTAATGACTATCTCTATGAAAGAAAAAGGGTAAGCCAGCATTGCTGAAACAAGGAATAATCCTCCTAACATTGAAAGTCCCCCTGCCAATAATCCAGAACCTGCCCAAGGGGAAATTAGACATGAACAACAACCCGCTCCTACACCTGCTGCTCGGGCTCTGCTAGTTATCTACCTAAATCTCATTGCAGTAGGTTAATTCATTTTCGGTACTCAAGGGATGAATGTAGAAGTCTCATCAACAGATCTAATAACCCTTAACCATGAGGAACCAGAGAAAATAGAAGGTCAAAATTCCACCATGACTAAAGAAGAGTGAACAAATTCCAGTTACTGGAAAAACGCCTCCAAGCTATCGAGGGAAGTGAGTTTAGAGCTCTTGACACCCAATCGCTATCTTTGGTGTCTAACCTTGTCATTCCCCTAAAGTTTAAAGTTCTAGAGTTTGAAAAGTTAAATGGAACCACCAACCCTTTCGTCCATGTTTAAATGTACCTACAAAAGATGGCCGAGTATGAGAAAGATGAAAAGCTCCTCATCCATTGCTTTTAGCATAGCCTTACTAGAGCAATAGCTTGGTGGTATATCAGGCTGGATAATGTGAAAATCCAATCATGGGCTGACTTGGCTAAGGCCTTTCTAAATCAATACCAGCACGTATCAGATTGGGCGCTGGATCAACTTTTCTTGATGAATTTTGAGAAAAGATCATTGAAAGTTTCAGGCAATACGCCCAAAGGTGGAGAGAAGAAATAGCCCTAGTCCAGCCTCCCCTTACAGAAAAAAGATGACAACCACTTTCATTTACACCTTGCGTGCTCCTTATTAGGAAAAGTTCATATGGAATGCCACTAAAAAATTAGCAGACCTAGTCCTCTTTGGAGAAATGATTGATGTAGCCATTAAGAGTGGTAGAGTGTTAGCCAGGGAAACATTTGGATCAAGCAAAAAGCCTATTGCCAGTAAAAAAAAGGAAGAAGAGGCTAATGCCATAAGTTATGCTAGCTCATTTCAGCCAAAACTATGTCAAATACCAACCCTCACTACCCAAGCATGTTGTATTCTTGCCTTATCACCATACCCCCTCAGCCAATTAATGCCATAACCTACAACCCATCCTTGCAATCCCATCCAACCCACCACAAAGCTATACCCTCCATAAGTTCACCAAAGTACCAATTGAGCAACCAATAATGCACCTGGCAATCAAGGTGCAAATCAACAAAGATAACATTTTGATCCCATCCCTATGACCTATAAGGAGTTCTACCATACCTTGCTCTAAAATCATTTAGTGGCCCTAATCTATGTCCCAAAAAAGAAGCTACCATACCCGCAATGGTACAACCTTAATGCCCACTGTGAATACCATGCTAAGGCAGTAGGGCATGACATTGAGAACTACATATCTTTCAAATAAAATGTGCAAAATCTAATTAACTCAAAAGTCTTGTAGTTTGGGATGAACCAGGGACCAAATGTTGCTGTCAATCCTTTACCAAACCATACTGAGCCAACTATAAACATGATCGATATTAAGAACGAATATAAAGTAAAGGCAAGCATAAAGGATGCAAGGATGCCAATATTCTTGGTATGGTAAGCATTGATTCATGTCAGGTTGCTCAACACAATAGAAAAATTGGAAGACAATCTCGACAACTTCTATGACTTCCCCACAGTCGTAGGTCATACCTTACAAACATACGAAGAGTTTAGGTCCATGGTTCAAAAAAGATGAATAAAGGCTAGATAGAATTCTATCATGAGATCACACCTGTTGCTAAATCTATCAATATGATAAGAGATGAACCATGCAGCCACCTTATAGGAGAAGCCGACCTCTTATTCTTTATGGCAAGTGAAGTCCTACGATCAATTCTTAAACACCTACACTGAAGTTAGTTATGGAAATACCTAAACCATTCTCGTATAAGAGCAATAAAGCTATCCTATGGAAATATGAGAATTAAGCAGTAATAAAGCTATCCTATTCTCGTATAAGCCCTTAACTGCTACAATGGAACTATCAAGAGTTAGTCACCTAACCCATAGCGGTAGGTGTTATGCTTCCCTAGCTTAAAAAAAATAGAAGGTTCATGCATCTCCAAGCACTAGTACCACTCAAGCCCAAGCAAAGAATTTTGAGCCTAAAAAAGTCAAGGAAGTAGTAAATAAAAGAGAAGCCATGGAGTTTCTCAAGTTCATCAAGCATAATGAATGCTGCATATAGACCAGTTAAGCAAACAACATTAAAGATTTCTATGCTATCTCTGCTTCTTAATTCAGAGGTTTACTAAAATACAATACTGAAAGTGCTAAACGAAGCATATGTGCCCTTAGACGTCCCTGTGGACAAGTTGGTTCAACTAGTGAACAACATCATGGCCAATAATTATATCTTATTCACTAATGATGAGATCAACCCAAAGGTAGAGGCAGCTATAAAGCTCTACATATCACTACCCATTACAAGGGACACATTTTGCCTAAAGTACTCATAGATAATGGGTCAGCGCTCAATGTTATGCCTATGACTACATTAAGCAAACTCCATGTCGATTAGTCCAACACCAAGAGTAACCACACCATAGTCTGAGTTTTTGATGGTACATGTCATTGAGTAATTGGAAATATCATAATCTAGCTTTAGATAGGCCCATGTTTATATGAAGTTAACTTTCAAATTATGAATATTAATCCTTCTTACAACTTCTATTAGGAAGGCCATGGATACACTCTACTAGAGCCTTCCCATCTTCTCTCCATGAGAAGCTTAAATTTGTGATAAATGACAAAGTAGTCACCATAGGAGTTGAAGAAGAAATGATCACCACTACTTTCACTAAGGATATCTACATAAAGCCTAATAAGGATGCACTAGAGTCATCCTTCCAATCCTTTAAGTTCCTTAATGCAACATTTGTGGGAGAAGGATTTCCAATTGTTAAACCCCACCTATCAAAGAGTACACACTCAGGTTTAAAAATGACCATTGGCAAAGGTTCTCATGCAAGAAAAAGGCTTAGTAAGAATTTGCAAGGAATAGCCCAAGCCATACAAGTCACTATTCAAGCCACCAAAAGAGGCTTAGGATTCAAGGCCAATGTGCACTCAAGAAAGCAGCAAGAGAAGAGGATCTGCAACCAGGAGATAGCATGATCATTGGGTCAAAAAGAGGAATCAAAGTCAATAATGTTCCCATCTCTCCATGAGATATTTCATTCGGAAGGATGAATCAATCCAAGCCAACCAGAAGAGCAAAAGGCTAAAGATGTCTTGGTTATCCTAAATAGAGCACTTAACAACCTTTATCTTTAAGATACCAAGCCATAAAATTCGTGTTCTTGCATTAAGACCTGATTTTGATGATAAGGTCAAGACAGAAGCCTCTGCACTTTTCCTGTCCCTTTCATGTAACATCAAGAAATGAAAACCTACCTGCCCTCGCCTAAGGGCAAATAGGTGCCCAATGTAAGGGGCATTTTTTTATCAAACATTATCAATGAAATGACTTTTGCATATATCATTCCATATTGTGTATCACTTTTCAAACTATTTGTCTCCATTCTCTTTTGCCTTTATTTTATCCAAATGCTTTAATTGTGTGTGTGCCTTTTGCAATGCTTATTTTTTTGCCCTTTTAGGTGTCTTGACGACAGTGACATGGATGTCTTGGTGGTCTTTAAAGATCAATTTTAAACAGTTAATTTATACTAATGAAGTCGATCCTAAAAAAGATTCTGAAGAAAGCTTTGTACCACCAAACCTCTTACGATTAGTTAAGCAAGAGGAGAAGTAGATCATGCCCCATAAAGACCCAGTAGAAGTAATAAATCTGGGTACTGAGTAGGATCGAAAGGAGGTTAAAATCGAAACCTTAATAAAGTCAACAACTAGGACCAAGCTAATAGACTTACTCCAAGAATATCGAGATGTATTCTCTTGGTCATATTAAGACATGCCAGGACTAGACACTGATATAGTGGTCCACAAGCTTCCCATCAAGCCTGGATGCAAACCAATCTGGTAAAAGTTAAAGAGGATGAAGTTCAAAATGCTTCTCAAAATTAAAGAGGAAGTCAAGAAGCAGTTTAATACAGGGTTTATTAGAATAGCCAATATCTAGAATGGATTGCCAATACTGTCCCAATCCCAAAGAAAGATGGCAAAGCATGAATATATGTTGATTATCGGGATTTAAATCAAGCTAGTCCCAAGGATAACTTCTCGTTGCCCTACATCGACACTTTGGTAAACAACACGGCCAAGAATTCTCTGTTCTCCTTCATGGATGGATTCTTAGGCTCAACCAGATCAAGATGGCACCTGAAGACATGGAGAAAATAACTTTTATAACCATGTGAAGGATATTTTGCTATAATGTCATGCCGTTTAGACTCAAAAATGATGGGGTAACCTATCAATAGGCCATGGTAGCCCTATTCCATGATATGATGCACAAAGAAATTGAGGTCTACGTTGATAACATGATTGCCAAGTCAACGAAAGAGGATGACCATGTCATAGACCTTTAGAAACTTTTTAAACGACTATGAAAATTTCAACTCAAATTGAATCCTACCAAATGTAACTTCAGAGTCACTTCGGGTAAGCTTCTAGGCTTTATAGTCAGCAAAACAAGGATTGAAGTTGACCCAGACAAAGTCAAAACCATTCAAGATATGCCACCACCTCAAACCCAAAAAAAAATGAAAAGTTTTTTGGGGAGACTAAACTACATTGCTAGATTCATATCCTAGCTCACTGACAAATGTGACCCCATCTTTCAGCTCTTTCATAAACAAAATCTAGGAGAATAGAATGAGGCATGTCAAGAAGCCTTTGACAAAGTCAAACATTATCTGTCTAGTCTGCCAGTATTGTTGCCGTTAGTGCCTGATCAACCTTTAATCCTTCATTTAGCAGTCTTCAACAAGTTTATGGGTTGTGTATTAGGGTAGCATGATGAGTCAAGAAAAAAAGAACAAGCAATCTACTACTTTAGCAAAAAGTTCATCGAATACGAGTGCAATTACTCCACAATCAAGAATTTATGCTGTACTTTAGATTGGATAGCCAAGAGACTCAGGCAGTACATGTTGTGTCACACCACATGGTTGATTGCAAGGCTTGATCCTATCAAGTATCTATGCGAAGCCCTTGCATTATCAGGAAGGCTAGCTAGATGGCAAGTCCTGCTTTCTGAATACGACATTGCCTATGTCAGTCAAAAGGCCATCAAGGGTATTGCGATGGCTAACTTTTTGGCAAGTCGAGCGGCAGATGACTATGAACCTTTAAATTTTACTTCCCAGATGAAGATCTAATGTGCATTTCAAAAGACGATGATGCCTCTAACCAAGATCAATCCTGGAAGATGTATTTTGATGAAGCATTAAATGTTTTAGGACATGAAATTAGGGTAATATTGATATCACCCGATGGGAGTCATTATTCATTCACAGTAAGGCTAAATTTCTACTACACGAATAATATCACAGAATATGAAGCTTGTGTCATGGGGCTTCAAGCAACCATTAAAAGGAATGTAAGATATTATAGGTGTGCGGTGATTCGACCCTAGTCATCTACCAATTGAAAGGAGAGTGGCAAACTTGTTATGCCAAGCTAATGTAGTATGGGAAGCTGATAGTAGAGCTCAAGAAAGAATTTGATGATGTTAGTTTTCAACACTTACCTTGAGAAGAGAACCAACTAGCTTATGCTTTGGCAACCTTATCATCCATGTTTAAAGTCAACGACATTGCTCCCATCTAGATGAGCATCTACATAACTCCAGTTCATTATCATAGTGTCAAAAAAGAGAAGGATGGCCTATCGTGGTACTATGACATCCTTTGTTACATCAAGGATTAGCAATATCCCAAACATGCAACTGAGACTGATATAAGGACTATTAGAAGGCTGGCTATGGGATTTGTTCTCAATGGAAAAATCTTATACAGATTTTATACAAAAAGTGTTACGATCAAGTATTGGTCAAATGCATTGACACTCTTGAGGCCAAAAAGATCTTAGAGGAAGATCATGAAGGGATTTGTGGCACACATGCTAATGAACATCGGATAGCCAAGCAAATCATGAGAGTGGGTTATTACTGGTTAACCCTTGAGAGAGACTACATCAATTATGCTAAAAAATGCCAAAGTGTCAAATCTATGTAGATAAGATCAATGGCCCTTCTCTATGTGGGGCATGGACGTGATCAGGCCAATCACCCCTAAAGTTTCTAATGGGCATCATTTTAGCTTGGTAGCGATTGACTATTTCACCAAATAGGTGAAGGCTGCCTCATATGCTACTGTCACTAGATTGACCGTCTATAAGTTTGTTAAGTGGGACATCATCTGTAGATATGGCCTCCCAAACCAAATCATCACTGACAAGGCAAGCAACTTAAAGAATAAAATGATGCAAGTTGTTTGCTCATAGTTCAAGTCTAGCATCATATTTTTGTCCCTTATCGCCTAAAGGTGAATGAGGTAGTCTGGGCAGGCAACAAAAACATTAAAAAATAGTTGAGAAAATGGCTGAGACTTACAAAGATTGGCATGAAGAGCTATTCTTTGCACTTCATGCCTATCGGACCTCAGTTCACACTTGCACAGGTGCTACCCTATTTTCTCTTATCTATGGGACAGAAGCTGTATTGCTTATCGAAGTCGAGATCCCTTATCTTAGAGTCTTGATGGAAACTAAACTTGAAAAAGCTGAATGGATCAAGAACATATACAACCAACTTAACTTCATCAAGGAAAAATGCATGAAAGCCATCTACCATGGTCAAATGTATCAAAGAAACATGATCCAAGCCCATAACAAAAAGATACCCCCATGACAATTTCACCTAGGTGAATTGGTATTGAAGAAGATCCTCCGAAGTCACAAAAATGCATGGGGCAAGTGGACCCCTAATTGGTAAGGACCTCATGTCGTGAAGCAAGCCTTCTCTGAAAGGGCCCTAATCTTGTCAGAAACGGACGGTAATATATTGCTCAACCCAGTCAACTCAGATTTCGTCAAGAAATATTACACATAAAGGGCAAAAACTTGAAAAGGTGTCCTAAAAAAAAGAAAAAAAAATGAAAACAAACAACAAAAAAAAGCAAAAACAAAAAAAAAGTACATAAAAAAAAGACAAAAAAAAAAAGAAAAGAAAACAAAAAAGGGTCTAGATGAAAATTCAAAAAGGGCATTTAGGTAGCCAACCCAACTACAATTGAAAACGCACAAGGGTTACTAAAGAAGATCAATTTTGATGGGGCATAAACTGAGAGTACCTACAGGACAATGCAAAGCAATCCTAAAGATCTTCAGAAGATTAACTCATACTAGTCACATTTATTGTTCGAGAAAGATCCTGAAAAACACTTAAAGAACATTCATGTCATGATTATCAGAGGTATCTTTTACCTAAAAGATCATTCTTCTGGCCACCCTATCACTTGTTTGTCAAAAGATATATCGAGTTATGTCTCTTTGTTATCATGAATAAATATTGCCTTGTTTTTTTAACCCATGTACAATTCACATTGCACTTGCCATTTAGTTGATAATGTTTGATAATCAACTAAAATATGCATTAGGATATCTTAATATTACATTCAAAGGAAGAGAAAAGCACACAAAACTCTGCTCACACCATGATCATCAAGATCATGCACTTTTCACGTCCAAACACCCACTCGGCATGACCATACACCAAACCATTTCTTGCTTTCATAAGCCACATCTCAAGAAAAAAAACTATTTTAAGCTAACCAAAAATTGACCCATGCTTTCAACCTAAATCCTATCGAAACCAGAGACATCAACCTAATCAAGCAAACAGTCTCCAAATTATTAACAACACCTTCTAATTATCAAAAAAATGATTGAACCTCCTAAATCAGGAAATCCAATAATGCAAATTCTTGAGAATAGATTTTTTGTTGTATCCCTAATGGAGTTAGGACAACCTATAATCCCTAGCGGGATTAAGAAAATTCCCATCCATATTTGCAACAAAGATGAATCACCATCCCTATGAGAGTCTGAATGATATACAAAAATAACTATAACTATCTCCCGTATTAGACTTCACATCATGCAATCATGACAGCATTCATATCAGGCATTCACATTACCATCATATATCATGATTTTTGCAATATTACTTCAAGTTAGGTTCACCAAACCTCCAAGAAGTCCCTGGTAAGAACTCTAAGCTTTGTAAACCAAGCATTATTCAAGAGGCACCTATCAAGAAACCTTCTTAAGCCCATACAAGCTAGTGGCAACAAACTTGTCTGCAAACAACCTAATGCTAATCATACCCACATCAAGCCCACAAGTCATTGGCACCCTTTTCAAAGCCCATAAGTTAGTGGCACCCTTTTCAAAGCCCACAAGTTAGTGGCATCTTTTCAAAGCCCACCAGTCAGTGGCACATTTTCAAAACCTATAAGTCAGTGGCACCCTTTTCAAAGCCCATAATTCAGTGGCACCCTTTCCAAAACCCATAAGTTAGTGGCACCTTTTCAAAGCCCACCAGTCAGTGGCATATTTTCAAAACCCATAAGTTAGTGTCACCCATTTCAAAGCCCATAAATCAATGGCACTCTTTCCAAAACCTACAAGTTAGTGGCACCCAAGTCTAAGTCAAAGCCCACACAAGCTAGCATCACTCAAATCAAAGCTGACATGAGCTAGTGGCACCCAAGTTTAAGTTAAAACGCGCACAAGCTGGCAGCACCCATATCAAAAAATCCATGTTTCTCTATACCTACCTAAGGGGGTCAAACCTTAGAAAACCTAACACCCTAGTAGGGAGGTAAAGCTTACAAAATTCACTTAAACCTTTATCAAGATTACTGTTAATACACTGCACTTATCATAGCAAAGTTAATTAAAATTTATTTCTTTGCAAGTGTTCTGGGGAGCATGGTTCCACCCTAGACAAAATAATGTCTATTTATCTTTGCCCTATTCCTATTCTTAGCAATGGTTAAAGAGGGGCAACTGTAGATACATTCTTTTGTCTGAGCTAATTATTTTAGCAACTGGACTAATTTCCACGGTCTGAGCATTTTTAATTCATCCATCGTTGATCAAAAACTCAATTTTAACTCATTTCTATGCATTAAAGAAGATCAAAACTGATATCAAATTATGAATTGGACTTTTGAATTAATCAAAACATTTTTTTGAAGTCTAAATTAGATTAAAAAGGTCAATGTCACATGATCACCCTATTCCTCCCTAATTTGTTGACTAACATCACCATTAGCCACCCTATTTGCTGGAAAATCATTTCAGTATTTAAACAAGCCACACTATGTCCATCACATTGGTAACAAGTTGCTCCCTACAGCCACTCTATAGCCACCAAGTTGACACCACTTTGTCCCCCTTAAGAAATAACCAAAAACACCTCTAAATTAGCTCTAAAATGCTAGTATAAATAGACCACTTATATCTCAGCTGAAAAAAGTTAGATTCTAGCTCATTTTTAGCTTTCAAAACATATTCCTACACTAAGAAAACCAAATCCTATAGCTCTTAACTCAACACCCAAAAACAGCCCCAAAGCACTCACTTCAACCTTTACACATTTTAAAAATCACCCTCATCCATACCAGAACCAAAACTGTTTCTTTCCTTTTCTTCCTTATAACAACAAGGAAAAGAGGGAAATTCAAGCTATATCTGCTACTCCAACTATTTTGCCAAAAATTGAAGTTTGTTGGTATAATTCTTACTCTATCACTTATATTTTTTGTTTTTCAGCATCTTCATCATTTTAGTGAGCTCTCCATGTTTCCATCACCCTTTTAGGATTATCATGCATTATTATGGCTTTTGGTTGTGGTAGTTTAGGATTTGGATGCCTTAATGCCCCTTTTATGTGCAAAATGCCTCATTTCATCCTCATTAGTTTGATATCTCTTGCTCATGCATTTTATGCCATATCCATGCATCTTGTTATCCTTAATCCATGTATGAATCATTATCCTAACACATTTCAAGCACATTTATACATTACCTTGCATGAATCATTATCATTTCCAGCGTCCATAATATTTTCTTGTCAAAATGCATAACACTTTCTTTATCTAGACCATTGGTAAAGTTAGCATCACCATTCATGTTATATGCCATCCCCTTGTATGTTTGTGGCCTTCCCCTTATCAAAATGCATGTTTGATGGTTATCAAAATGCATGTTTGATGAACCTGCCCAAGCTAAGCATGTTAACCTCAACTAATGAGGACAAGCATGAATTTAACATTTTCCTTAAAGTTAGCATAAAAAATTTTTTAGGAAAATTAAGTTTTCCAGATTTGAAATCTTGATTAAACAAGCTTAGATCTTATAATTTTCTAACAAAAATGGCCTTGCACTCATTCCCAAAATGTTCATGCCTTATTTTTGTGTCAAAACCTTGAATAGTGTGATCAATGAGCTATTTTGTCATCCTAAACTACTTCAGGGCTATGCAAATGAGTTTATGATGCTCATGCCACTCTTTCCCTTCAGTCATGGATGTTCGAATGTCAATAGCTCAAGTTTGGACCTATAAACATAAAGAAAATAAGAAATATCCCCTGCTTGCTTTGTCCCCTGTTGGTAACACATATTGAAAAATCACTTTAAAATCTTAAATGATTTTCCATGAATTTTCTGATATTTTCCTCTCTAAGTGTGTTGAATTATCTCACTTGATTGATGAACTTTGATTACAAGGAAAATGGAGGAGAGAAAAGCTTTTCTCGCAAAATCAAAGCACCAATATCGTGTATCCTAATAAGTAAAACGTTATTATAATACCCAATCACAAAAAGAATGGAGATTATTACGACAATCATCATTTCTCATAGTTGACAAACAAACTATCATTCTAGGGAAAATAGTGAGGGAAAAACTTTTCTTAGAAAGCCAAATAACCAATATCATGTATCCCAATGTAGGAGAATAGGATTGTACATACAAAATGGAGATTATTATGGGAATCCTGTTTGTTTCGTTTGATGGACAAACTTTCATTCTATTGAAAATGTTGAAAGAAAAGCTTTTCTTGCCAAACCAAAGCATCAATATCAAGTATCCCAATGAGGAACCAATCAAAAAAGATTAAAGATTATTATAAGAATCCAAGTTATGTCACTAGACTGATGAACTTTGATTATAAGGAAAATGGTGGAGATAAAAGCTTTTCTTGCAAAATCAAAGCACCAATATCATATATCCCAATAAGCCGAACATGATTGTCATGTTGATTCAAGTAAAAAATGGATATTTTTATGAGAATCCAAGTTTGTCTCATTTGATGGATGGACTTGGATTCTATGGAAAATATGGAAAGAAAAGCTTTTCTTGCCAACCTAAAGCATCAGTATCAAGTATCCCAAGGAGGAAAACATGATTATGGTGCCTAACCATAAAAAAAAAAATAAAGATTATAATGACAATCAAAGTTTATCTTACTTGACTGATGAACTTTGATTATAAGGAAAATGGTGGAAGGAAAAGCTTTTCTTGCCAAACCAAAGCATCAGTATCATGTATCCTAATGAGGAGAACATGATTATGGTCCCAATAATAAAAAAATGAATATTATTACGAGAATCCAATTTTGTCTCATTTGACAGATGAACTTTGATTCTATGGAAAATGTGCAAAAAAAAGCTTTTCTTGCCAAACCAAAGTATCAGTATCAAGTATCCTAACGAGGAAAACATGATTGTGGTGCCCAATCACAAAAGAATAAAGATTATTTTGAGAATCCAAGTTTATCTTACTTGACAGATAAACCCTGATTATAAGGAAAATGGTGGAGAGAAAAGCTTTTCTTGCAAAATCAAGGCACCAATATCATGTATCCTGATGTGTAAAACATGATTATCATGTCGATTCTTGAAAAAAAATGGAGATTATTATAGAATCCAAGTTTGTCTTATTTGATGGACGAATGTAGATTCTATGGAAAATATGGAAAGAAAAGATTCTCTTACCAAACCACGCATCAGTATCAAGTATCCTAATGAGGAAAACATGATTGTGGTGGCCAATCAGAAAAGAAGGAAGATTATTATGAGAATCAAGGTTTGTCTCACTTAGTAGATGAATTTTGATTATAAGGAAAATGGTGGAGAGAAAAGCTTTTCTTGCCAAACCAAAGCATCAGTATCATATATCCCAGTGAGGAGAACATGATTACGGTACCCAATCACAAAAGAATGAATATTATTATGAGATTAAAATTTGTCTTATTCTACAAAAGAACTTCAAATATAAGCAAAATGGTAGACGAAAAAGCTTTCCTTGGAAAACCAAGCACCAATATCATGTATCCCAATCCCAATGAGGAAAACATGATTGTTGTGCCGATTGACATAAAACATGGAGATTATTATGAGAAACCAAGTTTATCTATTTGATGCATGAACTTTGATTCTATGGAAAATATGGAAAGAAAAGCTTTTTCTGCCAAACCAAAGCATTACTATCAACTATCCCAATGAGGAAAACATGATTATGGTGCCCAGTCACAAAAGAATGTAGATTATTACAAGAATCTAAGTTTGTCTCATTTGATGGATGAACATTGATTATAAGGAAAATGGTGAAGAGAAAAACACTTCCTGCAAAATCAAACTGCCAATATCATGTATCCCAATGAGTTAAACATGATTGTAGTGCCCAATCACAAATAAAATGGAGATTATTACAAGAGTCATCATTTATCTTAGTTGACAGATGAACTTTGATTATAGGGAAAATGGTGGAGGGAAAAGCTTTTCTTGGAAAGCCAAAGCACCAATATCACATATCCCAATGAGGAAAATAGGATTGTCATGTCGATTCATATAAAAAGTGGAGATTATTATAAGAATCCAAGTTTGTCTTATTTGATAAATGAACTTTGATTCTATTGAAAATCTAGAAAGAAAAGCTTTTCTTGCCAAACAAAGCATCAGTATCAAGTATCCCAAGGAGGAAAACATGATTATGGTGCACAATCACAAAAGAATGAAGATTATTATGAGAATTCAAGTTTGTCTCACTTGATGGATGAACTTTGATTATAAAGAAAATGCTGGAGGGAAAAGTTTTTCTTGTAAAATCAAAGCACTAATATCGTGTATCCCAATGAGTAATTACAGTGCCTAATCCCAAAAAGGATGAAGATTATTACAAGAATCATCATTCGTCTCAGTTGATAGATAAACTTTAATTTTAAGAAAAATGGTGGAGGGAAAAGCTTTCCTTGGAAAGCCAAAGCACCAATATCATGTATCATAATGACGGGAATATGATTGCCATGCTGATTCACAAAAGAAATAGAGATTGTTATAAGAAATCAAGTTTGTCTCATTTGATAGACAAACTTTGATTCTATGGAAAATATGGAATGAGAAACTTTTCTTGCCAAACCAAAGCATTAGTATGAAGTATCCCAATAAGGAAAATATGATTGCGGTGCCCAATCATAAAAGAATGAAGATTGTTATGAGAATCCAAGTTTGTCTCAGTTGATTGATGAACTTTGTTTATAAGGAAAATGGTGGGAAGAAAAGCATTTCTTGTAAAACTAAAGCACCAATATCGTGTATCTCAATGAGTAGAACATGATTGCAGTGCCCAACCATAAAAAGAATGGAGTTTATTATGAGAATCATCATTTGTCTTAGTTAACGGATGAACTTTCATTTTAAAGCAAATGGTGGAGGGGAAAACTTTTCTTGGAAAGCCAAAGCACCAATATCATGCATCATAATGATGAGAACATGATTGCCAGCCGATTCATAAGTAAAATGGAGATTCTTAGGAGAAATCAAATTTGTCTCATTTGATGGATAAATTTTGATTCTATGGAATTGAAATAAAAGCTTTTCTTGCCAAACTAAGGCATCAGTATTGTCGCAACGTACCCCAAGGTGGATCCTCACAGATCTATAGGTGCATATGACTTAAAATTTTTTTTGACTTAGAATGTTTTCTTGATCGAGACTTTTCCTTCACGATGTGATGGGAACGAGAAAGTATAGATTCTCGACTTACGACACAGTGAGGGGGACCATAAGATGAATCGCTCATCATATTGGTCTTGGATAACCATCATGAAATGGTCAACACTTGGAGTCACCATGATCATTTTAGGCTAGGCATGATCGGATGCTTATTGAAACCTATGTTTTGAGCTACAAAATTCAAAACATCGATGCCGTGGTCTATGTAAGGCAAAGATTTGCCATTTGGGTTCAAGAGTTGGTTACACGCGATGAGTTACAAACCTCTTCGTGACGCCTGAAATCGATACCTTAGTAGCTATGTCTTATCTTGGTTTCGATTCTTTCGATCTTAACTTGTCACTATTTCGATATAACCCTTTTTTAGTGCATGAATCTTTTAGAAATACAAACCCAGGTTTTGATAAAAAAAATATTTCATCTCATATACTGCCTGGAGAGATGGGGAATACAGAGATTTTTAATAAAAATGACTTTAGATTTTACTTTGAAAAATGGAATATTCTACTTTAGGCACTGGAGAGATACTTACATGGAATATTACCCTTAGTTTTATTTGAAATGATTAGAATACATGGATGCAAATAATCATCATAAAGAAATCATGTTAATAAGGCAATAAAAGAAGTAACATAATATGGATCATTCAATGCAATGATAAAGAAAAAGGAAGGACTATTGATTTATCTAACAATTAGCATCGATTATCTGGGAATAATCGAATTAATAATTTTTGAGATGCATCTAGTTTCTTGATTAAACGAGGTTCGTTAGACATATTCATGGAATTTTGGGAAGGCAAAAAATTTAGTTGTAGTTGAAAGACAAGGTTGAAGTGTTCTTTTAGAAAGATAGGATTAGAGTATCCCCTAGATGGAAAATAATCTTTGACAAAGAAAAGTTCTTTTGACAATTTTGAAAAGCAGGGTTGGAGTACCCCCTTAGGAGATCAGGGTTGGACTATCCCCATGGATGACAAATAACTTTGACAATAGAAGATTTTTCAATCTTGACAATTTTAAAAAATGAGGTTAGAGTATCCCCTCAAAAGTTAGGGTTAGAGCATCCCCAAAAGTGACACGTTTGACACTCTTTAGAGAAGTTAAGTTGGAAAACTCAAGTTGACAAACTTTATGATCTAGGAAATGTTAGAGCATTTTGACAACTTTTGGCAAAAGAAATTATTGTGAATAAGGATGGTAAAGATGTAAAATGTGTTTGTGCCTTGAAATGAGCCAATGGGAGGTCAAAGCATGTTCTCGAGTTTGATCGAGGTGATACGGAGACATTCAAATGTCTCAAGATGAAATTCAAGATGACAACTCAATTTTGACCATAACCAAAAATAGGGGACAGCATCGCGCTATCCTGCTTCTCGAATTTATTCTAAATTAGTTCGTAGGCTTTAGAGGGTGGACAAGATACCGTTAGGTAACTCGATAAGGGTCATACTAAAAATGTTCCCCATATCCTAAAAAGTCACTTTTGGGGAAAATAAATTTTCAAGTTCAGATCAATTTCACTGCTCGCAAAGCATACGAGGGACAAGGTGTGTCAAAATTTGAAAAATCATTTCAAACTCATTTGGTATTAAAAATTTGCAAATAATACCTTTTTGGAAAGGGAATTTCATAAATCTTTTAGGAAAAATGTTTGAAAAATTTGGAAAAATCATTTAATGGGGCTAAATGGCCCAACTAGAAGACATGTTTAGATTCTAGAGGTTTTGGATAGTTTGGATTTGAAAAGTCATTACTCTCTCATCCGTAATGATCCGAGGGTGAATAAGACATCATTTTAAAGATAATTCAACATGCTTTCAGAGAAAAATATCATAAAATTCATAAAAAATCGTTTAGGATTTTAAAGTGATTTTTCAATTTGCAACAGCTATATTGCTAGCAGGGGACAAAGTAAAGCAGAGGATATCTCTTATTTTCTTATGTTTATGGTCCAAACTCGAGTCATTGACATTCGAATGTCCATATCTAAAGGGAAAGAGTGGCATGAGCACCACAAACTCAATTGCATAACCCCAGAGTAGTTTGGGATGATGAAATAGCCCATCGATCATACTAGTCAAGGTTTTGACTCAAAAAAAAGGCATAAACATTTAGGGAATAATTGTAAGATCATTTTCATTTCAAAACCAGAAGATTTAAGCTTGTTTAACCAAGATTCTTGATCTGGAAAACTTAATTTTTCCCAAGATATTTTGCTAGCTTAAAAGAAAATGCTAAGTCCATGCTAATCCTCATTGGTTGAGGTTAACATGCTTTGCTTATGGAGTTTTGAAAATTAGTTTTGACAGCCATTAAACATGCATTTTGACAAGGAGAAGACAACAAACATACCAGGGAATGGCATATAACATGAAGGGGGATGCTAACTTTACCAATGGTTTAGACAAAGAAAGTGTTATACATTGTGACAAGAAAATGCTATGAATGCTGAAAATGACAATGATTCATGCAAGCTAATGTGTAAATGTTCTTAAAATGTGTTAGACTAATGATTCATACATGGATTGAGGATAACAAGATGCATGGATATGGCATAAAATGCATGAGCAAGAGATATCAAACTAATAAGGATGAAATAAGGTATTTTGCACATCAAAGGGGCATTATGGCATCCAAATCTTAATCTACCACAACCAAAAGCCACAAAAATGCATGATAATCCTAAGAGGATGATGGAAACATGGAGAGCTCACTAAAATGATGAAGGTGCTGAAAAACAGAAAATGAAAGTGATAAAGTGAAAAGTTATACTAATACAACTTCACTTTTTATCCAAACGATTGGAGCAGTAGAGATGGCTTTAATTTTCTTCTTTTCCTTGTTGTTAATAAGCAAGAAAAAGAGAAAATAATGAGGTTTTGGTTCTAGTATGGATAAGGGTGACTTTTAGAATGTGTAATGGTTGAGAATAAGTGTTTTTAGGCTGTTTTTGGGTGGTGAGTGAAGAGCTACAGGTTTGGTTTTCTTGATGTGGTAAGGTATTTTTGAAGCTGAAAATAAGCTGGAATCTAACCTTTTTTAGCTGAGATAGAAGTAGTCCATTTATACTAGCATTTTGGAGCCAAATTGGAGGTGTTTTTGGCCATTTCTCAAAGGGGACAAAGTGATGTCAGCATAATGGCTATAGAGTGGCTGTAGGGAGCAATTTGCTGCCAATGTGATGGGCATAGGGTGGCTAGTTTAAATTCTAAAATAATTTTTCAGTAAATAGGGTGGCTGATGGTGATCTTGGTTAATAAACTAGAACGTAGGGTGATCCTGTGATATTAACCTTTTTGATCCAATTTAGACTTCAAAAAAATGTTTTGATTAATTCAAAAGTTTAAATTCGTAATATGATATGTGTTTTACTCTTTCTTGATGCAAAGAAACAAGTTAAAACCAAGTTTTGGATCAATGGTGGATGAGTCAAAAATGCCCGGACCATGAAAATGTCCTGTATGTATCGATACATTGTAGAATGTATCGATACATTTGGTCTAAAAACTTGAAGTGAATCGATACAATGATCATTGTATCGATACTATGAACCACTGTAGCGATACTATGAACCATTATATCGATACATGTTGATATGTATCGATATATTTCTTTATAGAATGCACATTTCGATCTTGGATGGCCTAGAATCAATACATGAGGTCTTGTATTGATACGAGGCTCATGTATCGATACATCTACATGTTGTATCGATATAAATGGGAACATTTCAAATTCTTAGATTGTTGGAGCATTGTATCGATAGATGAAACCATGTACCGATACATTCAAGTAAAATTATGAATTTTCTCATATACTCGGACACCTTAAACTACATTATTTGATGCCACATCTTTGCATTTACCTTTGATATAATCATTGCCCCCTCTCACGTCAATGCTTCAGTTGCTAAAAATTAGCCCAGACAAAATAAGGTGTCTACAAGTATCATGTATCCTAATGAGGAAAACATGATTGTGGTGCTCAATCACAAAAAATGAATATTATTACGAGAATCCAAGTTTGTCTTATTTGATGGATGAACCATTCTATGGGTAATGTAGAAAAAAAATAAACTATCCCAATAAGGAAAACATAATTGTGTTGCCCAATCACAAAAGAATAAAGATTATTATAAGAATCCAAGTTTATCTCATTTGATGGATGAACCTTAATTATAAGGAAAAAGGGTGGAGAGAAAAGCTTTTCCTGCAAAATTAAAGCACCAATATCGTGTATCCCAATGAGGAAAACATGATTATGGTGCCCAATCACAAAAAAATAAATATTATTGCGAGAATCTAAGTTTGTCTTATTTGACAAATGAACTTTGTTTATATGGAAAATGGTGGAAGGGAAAGCTTATTTTGGAAAGCCAAAACACCAATATCATGTATCCCAACGAGGAGAACACGATTGTCATGCCGATTCACATAAAAAATGGAGATTATTATGAGAATCCAAGTTTGTCTCATATAATGGATGAATAATTCAATGGAAAATGTGGAAAGAAAAGCTTTTCTTGCTAAACCAAAGCATCAGTGTCATTTATCCCAATAAGGAGAAGATGATTTTGGTGCCCAATCATAAAAAAGAAAATGAATATTATTGCAAGAATCCAAGTTTGTCTCACTTGATGAATAAACTTTGATTCTATGGAAAATGTGGAAGGCAAAGCTTTTCTTGCCAAACCAAAGCATTAGTATTAAGTATCCCAATCAAGAAAACATGATTGTGGTGCCCAATCAAAAAAGAATAAAGATTATTATGAGAATCCAAGTTATCTGACTTGATAGATGAACTTTGATTATAAGAAAAATGGTGGAGAGAAAAGCTCTTCTTGCCAAACTAAAGCATCAGCATCATGTATCCCAATAAGGAGAACATAATTGTGGTGCGCAATCACATAAAAATGAATATTATTATGGGAATCCAAGTTTGTCTCATTTAACGGATGAACTTTGATTATAAGAAAAATGGTTCAGGGAAAAGATTTTCTTGGAAAGCCAAAGCACTAATATCCTGTATCCCAATGAGGAAAACCTGATTGTGTTACCGATTAATAGAAAAAATAAAGATTATTACGAAAATCCAAGTTTATCACGAAAATCCAAGTTTATCTTATTCAATGGTTAAACTTTGATTCTATGGAAAATATGGAAAGAAAGGCTTTTCTTGCTAAACCAAAGCATTAGTATCATGTATCCTAATGAGGAAAACATGATTATGGTGCCCAATCATAAAAAAAAGAATATTGTTATGAGAATCCAATTTTTTCTCATTTGACGGATGAACTTTGATTATAAGGAAAATGATATAGGGAAAAGCTTTTTTGGAAAGCCAAAGCCCCAATGTCTTGTACCCCAATGAGGAGAACATGATTGTCATGAGAATTCACATAAAAAACTATAGATTATTACAAGAATCCAAGTTCATCTCATTTGATGGATGAACTTTGATTCTATTGAAAATGTGGAAATTAAAGCTTTTCCTGCCAAACCAAAGCATTAGTATCAAGTGTCCTAATGAGGAAAATATAAATGTGGTGCCCAGTCACAAAAGAATGAAGATTATTATGAGAATCTAAGTTTGTCTCACTTGATAGATGAACTTTGATTATAAGGAAAATGGTGGAGAAAAAAGCTCTTCTTGCCAAACTAAAACATCAGTATCATGTATCCCAATAAAGAGAACATGATTATGGTACCCAATCACAAAAAAAAGAATATTATTATGAGAATCCAAGTTTGTCTCGTTTGATGGATAAACTTTGATTATAAGGAAAATGGTGGAGGGAAAAGCTTTATTGGAAAGCTAAGCACCGATATGATGTACCCCAATGAGGAGAACATAATTGTCATGCCAATTCACATAAAAAATAGAGATTATTACGAGAATCCAAGTTTGTCTCATTTGATCAACGAACTTTAATTCTATTGAAAATGTGGAAAGAAAATATTTTCTTGCCAAACCAAAGCATCAGTATCAAGTATCCAAATGAGGAAAACATGATTATGCTAATCACAAAAGAATGAAGATTATTATGAGAATTGAAGGTTGTCTCACTTAACGGATAAACTTTGATTATAAGGAAAATGGTGAAGAGAAAAGTTTTTCTTGCAAAATCAAAGCACCAATATCATGTATCCCAATTTATAGTGCCTAATCTTAGAAAGAATGGAGACTATTATGAGAATCATTGTTTATGTCAATTGAGCGATGAACTTTGATTCTAAGGAAAAGGGTAGAGGGAAAAGGTTTTCTTGGACAGCTAAAGCACCAATATCATGTATCCCAATGAAGAGAATAGGATTGCCATGCCGATTCATATAAAAAATAGAGATTATTACGAGAATCCAAGTTTGTCTCTTTTGATGGATGAACATTGATTCTATGGAAAATATGGAAAGAAAAGCTTTTCTTGCCAAACAAAGGATCAATATCATGTATCCTAATAAGGAGAACTGGATTATGGTGCCCAATCACAAAAAAAATGAATATTTTTACGAGAATCCAAGTTTGTCTCAATTAAGAGATGAACTTTGATTATAAGGTGTCGCAACACGCCTCAGGGTAGATCCTCATGGATCTATGGGTGTATACGACTTAAAATATTTTTCTGACTGGAGGATGTCTTTTTGGCCGAGACTTTTCCTTTGCAACATGATGAGACTGAGAAAGTATGGATTCTTGACTCATGATACAGTGAGGGGGACCATAAGATGAATCGCTCATCTTATTGGTCTCAGATGACCATTACAAAAAGGCCAACACTTGGAGTTGCCATCGATCATTTTAGGCTAGGCATGATCAGATGCCTATTAAAACCTATGTCTTGAGTTATGAAACTCAAAACATTGATCCCGTGGTCTGTGTGGTATAAAGATTCACCATTTGAGTTCGGGAGTTGGTTACGTATGATGAGGCATGAACTTCTTCGCAACGCTCGAAATCGGTGCCTTACTCGTTATGTCTTATCTCATTTTGATTATTTTGATCATAACTCGTCACTATTTTGATATAACTTTCTTTTAATGAATGACTTTTATAGAAATACAAGTCCAAGTTTTGATGTAAGGATTTAATCTAATATACGCCTCGGATAGATGAGGAATGCAAAAATTTTTAATAAAAATGATCTCTGAATTTTACTTTGAAAATGGAATATTCCATTTTGGGCATTGGAAAGATACATACGCGGAACATCACCTTTAATTTTACTTGAAATGATTTGAAAATATGAATGCAAATAATCATCACAAAGAAATCATGTTGTAAGGCAACGAATAAAGTAACATAACATCACAAACAAATCACGTTAGTAAGGCAACGAATCATTCAATGTAATGATAAAAAGAAGGGATGGACTATTAGAATTTATCTCATAATTAGCATTGATTATCTAGGAATAACCAAATCGATGATTTTTGAGATAGAGCTGAGTTCCTTAATTGAACAAGGTTTTCTTAACACATTCATGAAAGCTCGAGAAGGAGAAAAATTTAATTGTAGTTGAAAGATAGGGTTGGATTATCCCCGTGGATGACAAATAATTTTGACAAAGGAAGATTTCCAAATGTTGACAATTTTGAAAAGTGGGGTTAGAGTATCCCTTCGGAAGATAAGGGTTGGAGTATCCCCGTAGATGACAAATAATTTTAACTAAGGAAAATTTTTAATCCTGACAATTTTGAAAAGTGAAGTTGGAGTATCCTCTCAGAAGGTCAAGGTTAGAGAATCCCCAAAAGTGACATGTCTAGCATTCTTTTAGAGAAGTCGAGTTAGAAAACTTAGGTTGACAAAACTTTGTAATTTAGAGTGAGCATTTTGATGACTTTTGGCAAAAAAAATTATTATGATGAGGATGGTAAAGATGTAAAATTATTCATGCCATGACACGAGCTTATGGGAGGCCAAAGCATATTCTTGACGCTGATCAAGGTGATATGGTGACATTTGAATGTCTCAAGACGAAGCTAGGGAAAATAACTCAATTTCGACCATAATCAAAAATAGGAGATAGCATCGCACAGTGCCACTTCCAGAATTTATTCTAAATTGGTTTGAAGCCTTTAGAGGGTAGACAAGATACTGTTAGAAAGCTAACTCTATAAGGATCAACGTAAAAATATTCCTAATATCCCAAAAATCACTTTCTAGGGAAATAAATTTTCAAATTTGGGTTAATTATGCTATAGACAGAGCATAGGAGGAAAAAGGTGTGTCAAAATTCAAAAAATCATTTTGGACTCGTTTGGTATCAAAAAATTGCAAATAATACCTTTCCAAAAAGGTAATTTCATGAACATTTTAGGAAAAATGTTGGACGAATTTGGAAAATTTGGTTAATGGGCCTAAAGGGGCCAACAAGAATGCACTTTGTTAACTCTAAGGATTCTAGATAGTCTAGGTTTGAAAAATCATAACTCTTTCATCCGGACTAATCTGAGGGTGAAAATCACTTGTTTTAAAGATATTTTGACGCACTTTTAGAGAAAAATATTATAAAATTCATGGAAAATCATTGGGGATTTTAAAGTGATTTTTTAATTTGTAACAGTGATACTGCCAGTATGGGACAAAGCAAAGCGTAGGATATTTCTTATTTTCTCTATGTTTATAGGCCCAAACTGGAGTCATCGACATTTGTATGTCCATAACTGAAGGGAAAGAATGGCATGAGCATCGTGAACTCATTTGCACAGCCATGGAGTAATTTGGGATGATGAAACAGCCTATTAATCATACCACTTAAGGTTTTTGACTCAAAAACAAGGCACGAACATTTGGGGAACAAGTGCAAGGCCATTTTCATTGGAAAATCAAAAGTTTTGAGCTCGTTTAATCTTGATTACAGATCTAGAAAAGTTCATCTTCCCTAAGATTTTTTTAGTTAACTTTAAGGAAAATGCTAAGTTCATGCTTGTCCTTATTGGTTAAGGTTAGCATGCTTGGCTTGGGAAGGTTTTGAAAATCAGTTTTTTTTTACAGCCATCAAACATGCACTTTGACAAGAAGTGGACAACAAACATACAAAGGGATGGCACATAACATGAATAGGGATGCTAACTTTACCAATGGTCTAGACAAAGAAAGTGTTATGCACTTTGACAAGAAAATGTTATGAATGCTAAAAATGATAATGATTCATGACAAGATGCAAGCTAATGTATAAATATGCTTGAAATATGTTAGGGTAAGGATTCATACATGGATTAATCATAACAAGATGCATGGATATGGCATAAAATGCATGAGTAAGAGCTATCAAAATAATAAGGATGAAATAAGGCATTTTGCACATCAAAAAGGCATTAAGGCACCCAAATCCTAAACTACCACAGCCAAAAGCCATAATAATGCATGAGAATCCTAAGAGGGTGATGAAAACATGGAGAGCTCACTAAAATGATCAAAATGCTAAAAAAAATAAAAGTGATAAAGTAAAAAGTTATACAAACAAAACTTCAATTTTTGGCCAAACAGTTAAAGTAGCAAAGATGGCTTGAATTTCCCTCTTTTCCTTGTTGTTAATAAGCAAGAAAAAGAGAAAAACAATGAGGTTTTTGTTCTGGTACGGACGAGGGTGATTTTCAAAATATGTTGTAGTTGAGAGTAAGAGTTTTAGGGCTATTTTTGGGTCTTAAGTGAAGGAGTTTTAGGGCTATTTTTGGGTCTTAAGTGGAGGGCTATAACATTTAGTTTTCTTGATGTGTGAATGTGTTTTGCAAGTTGAAAATGAGCTAGAATCTCCAAAATCTCAACTGAGATATAAGTGATCTATTATACTAGCATCTTGGAGCCAAATTAAAGGTGTTTTTGGTCATTCCTGAAAAGAGACAAAGTAATGTCAGCTTGATCGCTATAGAGTGGTAGTAGAGAGCAACTTGCTACCAATGTGATACACATTGGTAGGCCAGTTTAAATACTAAAATGATTTTCTAGCAAATAAGGTGGCTGATGGTGATCTTGGTCAACAAACTAGGGAAAAATAGGGTGATCATATGGCATTGACCTTTTTGATCTAACGTAGACTTCAAAAATATTTTGATTAATTCAAAAGTCCAAATTCATAATCTAATATGGGTTTTGATCTTTCTTAATATAAAGTAATGAGTTAAAATGGAGTTTTGGATTAATGGTGGATAAGAAAAAAGTTCTCGAATCGTGGAAAATGGCTCGAATGTATCAATACATTGTAGAATAAGGTGTCTACAGCTCCTCCTCTTTAATTGTTGGTAAGAATTAGGAATAAGGCAAAGACAAATGACACTATTTTATCTAGGGTGGAATGATGCTCCCTATAATACTTGCAAAGAAATAAATTGTAATTAATACTTTGCTGTGATAAGTGTAATGTATTAGCAATGATCCTGATAGAGGTTTAAATGAATTTTATAGTGTTTGCCCTCCCTACTAGGGTGTTAGGTTTTATAAGGTTTAACCCTTTAGGCAAATGCAAAGTAAAGTGGATTTTTGATGGGGGTGCCACTAGCTTATGCAAACTTTAACTTAAACTTGGGTGCCCCCAGCTCGTGTAGGCTTTAATTTGAGTGTCATCAGCTTATGTAGGCTTTGACTTAGACTTGGGTGCCACCAACTTATATGGGCTTTGACTTGGGTGCTGCCAGCTTGTATGGGCTTTGACTCAAACTAAGTACTACCAGCTTGTGTAGGCTTTAAAAAGATGCCACTAACTTGTGGGCTTTGAAAAATTACCACTGACTTATGGGCTTTGAAGAGGTCCACTGACTTGCGAGCTTTGAAAAGGGTGCCACTGACTTATGGGCTTTAAAAAAATGCCACTAACTTATGGGCTTTGAAAAAGGGGTGCCACTGACTTGTGGGCTTAGGGGCTTTGAAAAGGGTGCCACTAACTTGTAGGCTTTAAAAAGAATGCCATTGACTTGTGGGCTTTTGGAAAAGTGCAACTGATTTTTGGGCAAAGAGGTGCCACTGACTTATGGGCTTGGAAAAAGATGCCATTGACTTGTGGGCTTTGAAAAAGGTGCCATTAACTTGTAGGCTTTTGGAAATGTGCCACTAACTTATGGGCTTAATGTGGGTATGATTGGCATCCAATTGTTTACAAACAAGTTTGTTGCCACCAGCTCCTGTGCACTTAAGAAGGTTTCTCGATAGGTGCCGCCTAAATAATGCTTGGTTTACAAAGCTTAAAGTTCTTACCAAGGAATCTTTAGAGGTTTGATGAACCTGGCTTAAAGTAACATTGCAACAATTATGATGTGTGATGGTAATGTGAATGCATGATGTGGAATGCTATCATGGTTGCATGATGTGAAGTTTAATACGGGAGATGGTTGTAGTTTTTCTTGTCCGTCATTCAGACTCTCATAAGGATGGCTACTCATCTTTGTTGTGACTATGAATAGGAATTTTCCTAATCCTGTTGGGGATTGTAGGTTGATTCAGCTCCACTGGATACAACAAAAAATCTATTCTCAAGAATTTAGATTATTGCATTTCCCAATTCGAAACACTCAATCATTTTCCTAACAATTGGTAGGCATTGCCAATAATTTGGAAACTATTTCACTAATTAGGTTGATATCTCTAGTTTCGATATGATTCTGATAAAATGCATGGCAATTTTTGGTTAGCTTAAAATGGTTTTCCTTGAGATGTGACTTGTGAAAGCCAGAAATGGTTTGGTGTATAGTCATGCTGAGCAGGTGTTTGGATGCAAAAAGTGCATGATATTGATGATCAAGGTGTGAGTAAAGTTCCCTGCGCTTTGCTTTTCATTTTGATGTAATATCGAGATGTCCTGATGTATATTTCAGTTGATTATCAAACATTATTAGTTAAATGACAATTGCAATTTGAATTGTATAAGTGTTAAAAGAAACAAGGTAATATTTATTCATGACAACAAAAAGATACAACTTGGTATACTTTTTGACAAACAAGTAATTCAGTGGTAAGAAGTATGATCTTTTAGGTGAAAGATGCCTCTGACGATCATGACATGAATGTTCTTCAGGTGATTTCTAGGATCTTTCTCAAACAATGAATATGACTAATATGAGCTAATCTTCGAAAGATCCCTAGGATTGCTTCACTTTATTCTATAAGTGATCTCAGTCTATGCCCCATCAAATTGATCTTCTCAAGTCACCTTTGCAGGATTTTAACTATAGTCGGGTTGGTTACCCAGATGCCCTTTTCAGATTTTTATCTGGGCCCTTTTTTGTTTTCTTCTTTTTTTCTTTATTTATTTATTTGTTGTTTTTTTTGTTTTCTCTCTTTTTCAAGGATGCCTTTTCAGGTTTTTACCTTCAACGTGTAATATTTCCTGACGAAATCTAAGTTGATTAGGTTGGGCAAGGCATTGCCATACATTTTTTATAAGATTAGGGCCCCTCCAGAAAAGGCTTGCTTCATGAAATATGATTCTTCCTAATTAAAGGTCCACTCACCCTGTGCATCTTTGTGAATTGGGAGGATCTTTATCAATACCAATTCACCTAGGTGAAATTGTTGTGGGCTTATCTTTTTGTCGTGGGCTCGGATCATGCATCTTTGATATATTTAACCATGGCAAATGGCTTTCATGCATTTTTCCTCGATGAGGTTGAGCTAGTCGTATCTATTCTTAACCCATTCAGCCTCTTTAAGTTTGGTTTCTATTAAGACTCTGAGGGAAGGGATCTTAACTTTGATAGGCAATATAGCTTCCATCTTATAGACAAGGGAGAATAGGGTAGCACCCGTGGAAGTGCAAACTGAGGTCCAATAAGCATGAGTGCAAAGGATAGCTTCTTATGCCAGTTATTGTAAGTCTCAACAATTTTCTCAACTATTCTTTTAATGTTTTTGTTGGTTGCCTCGACTGCCCTATTTATTTTTGGGCTATAAGGGATAGAATTATGATTCTGGATCTTGAACTGTAAGCAGACTGGTTGCATCATTTTATTATTTAAGTTGCTTGGCGTTGTCTGTGATGATTTAGTTTGGAAGGCCATATCTACAGATGATGTCCCACTTGACAAACTAATAGACAGTCGATCTAGTGACATTAGCATATAAGGTAGCCTCTACCTATTTAGTGAAATAGTTAATTGCTACTAAGATAAGGCGATGCCCATTAGAAGCTTTAGGAGTGATTGGCCCAATCACATCCATGCCCCATATGGAGAAGGGCCACAGGGCCATCATGACGTGAAGTGGCAGCAGAGGGACATTGATATTTTCTACATATATTTGACACTTATGGCATTTTAGGGTGTAATTGATGCAGTCTCTTTAGAGGGAATAATAACCCGCTCTTATGATTTGTTTGGCCATCCAATGTCCATTAGCATGTGTGCCGTAAATCTCTTTATGAACTTCTTCTAGGATCCTTTTAGCTTTAGGAGTGTCGATGCATTGAGCGATACTTGATCGTGACTTTTCTTGTCTAAGATTTTTCCATCAAGAGTAAATCTCGTAGCCAACCTTCTAATAGTCCTTTTATCAGTCTCAGTTGCATGTTTAGGGTATTACTAATCCTTGATGTAATGAAAGATGTAGGCCATCCTGTTTTTTTCAATGCTATGATAATGAATCAGAGTTGTGTAAATGCTCATCTGGATGGAAGCAACGTTCCACTCTTGGTTAACTTTAAACATGGATGACAAAGTAGCCAAAGCATCAGCTATTTGGTTTTTTTTTTCGAGGTAAGTGTCAAAAACTGATATCATCAAATTCATTCTTAAGTTCTACTATCAGCTTCCCATATAGCATTAGCTTGGCATTGTGAGTTTGCCATTCTCCTTTCAATTGGAAGATGACTAGATTGAATCATCGAATACCTGTAATGTCTTGACATTCCTCTTAATGGCTGCTTGAAGCCCCATAACATAATCTTCATATTCAGTGATATTATTTGTGCAGTCGAAGCTTAACCTTGCTGTGAATGGATAATGACTCTTGTCAGGTGACTTTAATATTACCTCAATTCCATGTCCTAGAGCGTTTGATGCTCCATCAAAATACATCTTCCAGGATCGATGTTGGTTAGAGGTGTTTTCATCTTTAGAAATGCACATTTGATCTTTATTTGGGAAGTCAAAACTTAAGGGTTTATAATCATCTGCCACTCCACTTATTAAAAAATCAACTATCGCACTGCCCTTGGTGGCCTTTTGATTGACATAAGCAATGTCATATTGAAAAAGCAAGACTTGCCATCTAGCCAACCTTCTTGATAGTGCAGGGGCTTCACATAGATACTTGATAGGATCAAGCCTTGCAGTCAACCATGTGGTGTGATATAGCATGTACTGCTTGAGTCCCTTAGTTGTCCACACTAAAGTGCAGCACAACTTTTCAATTATGGAGTAGTTGCACTCATATTCTATGAACTTTTTGCTTAAGTAGTAGATTGCTTGTTCCTTCTTTCCTAAATCATCATGCTACCCTAATACGCAACCCATAGACTTATCAAAGACTACCAAGTAAAGGATTAAAGGTTGGTCGGGCATAAGCAGTACCAACACTAGCAGGCTCGGCAGATAATTTTTGACGTTATCAAAGGCTTTTTGACGTGCCTCATTACACTCTCTCAGATTTTGTTTGCGAAGGAGCTAAAAGATGGGGTTGCATTTGTTAGTGATCTGGGATATGAATCTAGCAATATAGTTCTATCTCCTTGAAAAGCTACTCACTTCCTTTGGGTTTAAAGTGTTGGCATATCTTGAATGGCTTTGACTTTGTCTGGGTCAACTTTAATCCTTTTTTCGCAGACTATAAAGCCTAAAAGCTTTCTCGAAGTGGCTCCAAAAGTACATTTGGTAGGATTCAATTTGAGTTGAAATTTTCATAGCCGTTTAAAAAGTTTTTGAAGGTTTATGACATGCTTACCCTCTTTCGTTGACTTGGCAATCATGTCATACACGTAGACCTTAATTTCTTTGTGCATCATGTCATGGAATAGGGCTACTAGGCCCATTGATAGGTTGCCCTAGCATTTTTGAGTTCGAAGGGCATGATATTATAGCAAAATTTCCTCCACATGGTTACATAAGTTGTTTTCTCCATGTCTTCGAGTGCCATCTTGATCTGGTTGTAGCTTGAGAATTTGTCCATGAAGGAGAACAGAGAATTCTTAGTTGTTTATCTACCAAAGTGTCGATATGGGGTAGCAGGAAGTTATCCTTGGGAATAGCTTGATTTGGATCTTGATAATCAACGCACATTCATACTTTGTCATCTTTCTTTAAGACTGAGACTATATTGGCAACCTATTCTGGATATTTGGCTACTTCAATAAACCCTGCATCAAACTGCTTCTTGACTTGCTCTTTAATTCTGAGGAGCATTTTTGGCTTTATCCTCCTTAACTTTTACAGAACTGGTTTGCATCCAAGCTTAATGGAAAGCTTATGGACCATTATATCAGTGTCTAGTCCTGGCATGTCTTGATATGACCAAGTGAATACATATCGATATTCCTAGAGTAGGTCTATCAGCTCAGTCCTAGTTGTCAGCTTTATTAAGGTTTCAATTTTAACCTCCTTTTGATCCTCTTAAGTACCCAAATTTATAATTGCTATTGGGTCTTCATAGGACATGATCTGTTTCTCTTCTTGCTCAACTAATCTTAAGAGGTCTAGTGGTATGGAGCTCTCTTCAAAATCTTCTTTAGGATCAACTTCACCAATGCAAATTGATTGTTCAAAATCGATCTTCAATAACCCATTAGACATATCTGTATCATTATTGACAGGACACCTAAAAGGGTGAAGAAATAAATATTGCAAAAGGCACACAAATGACTAAGGGATTTGGATAAAAATGGAGGCAAAAGAGTAATGGAGACAAAAAAGGCTGAAAAGTGATATAGACACATAATATGGAATGATATATGCAAAAGTCATTTCATTGATAATGTTTAACAAAAGTACCCAGTACATAGGACACCTACCTATCTTTAGGTGAAGGTAGGTAGGTTTTCCGTTCTTGACATTACATGAATAGGACAGGAAAAGTACAGGGGCTTCCATTATGACCCTAACATCAAAATCAAGTCTTAGTGGAAGGACACGCATTTTGTGGCTCAGTATCTTGGAGATAAAGGTTATGAAGTGCTCTGTTTAAGATGACCAAGACATCTTTAGCCTTTTGCTCTTCTGGTTGGTTTGGATCAATTCATCCTTCCAAATGGAATATCTTATGGAGAAACGACAACATTGTTGGCTTTGATTGCCCTTCTCGACCTAATGATTAAGTCAATCTCTAGCTGCAGATCATTTTTTCTTGCCACTTTCTTGACTGCGATCCTATGTCTCTTTTGCTGACTTGAGTGATGACCTGTAGAGCTTGGGCCATCCCTTGCAGATTCTTGCCAAGCTCTTTTCTAGCACAAGAACCTTTGCCAATGGTCATTTTTAAACCTAAGTAGGTACTCTTTGATAGGTGGGGTTTAACTATTGGCAATCTTTCTCCTATAAATATAGCATTGATGAACTCGAAGGATTGGAATGATGAATTCGGTGCATCTTCATTAGGCTCTATGTAGATGTCTTCAGTGAAAGCAATGGTGATCATTTCTTCTTCAGCCCTGATAATGACTACGTCATCTATTTTGAGCTTTTGATTGAGAGAGGATGGGACAGCCCCAACGAAATATATCCATGGCCCTCCTAATAGGTAGTTGTAAGATGTATTAATATCCATAACTTGAAAGTCAACTTTATATGTACATGGGCCTATTTGAAGCTGGATTATGATATTTCCAATTATCAAAAGCTCAAACTATGGTGTGGCTACTCTTAATGTTGGACTGATCAATAGAGAGTTTGCTTAATGTAGTCATAGGTATGACATTAAAGGCTGACCCATTGTCTATAAGTACTTTGGGCAAAATACATCCCTTGCAATGGGTAGTGATATACAGAGCTTTATAACTGCCCCTGCCTCCAAGTGGGATCTCATCATCAGTGAAGGAGATATAATTATCAACCATGATGTTGTTCACTAGTTGATCCAATTTGTCCATAGAGACGTCTGATGGCACATATACTTCGTTAACACCTTTAGTAATGCATTTCGGTGACCTCTTAATTAAGGAGTAAAGATAGCATAGATATCTTGGCAGGTTGTTTGCTTAACTGGTCCATAATAAAGTGTTCACTATGCTTGATAAACTTGAGAAACTTAGTGGCTTCTCTTTCACTCACTGCTTTTTTAACTTTCTTGGGCTCAAAATTCTTTGCTTGAACTTGAGTGGTACTGGTGCTTGGAGATGCATCAACCTTCTATTTTTCTTAAGCTGAGGGAGCATAACACCTACCGCTATGGGTTAGGTGACTAACTCCTGACAGTTCCATTGCAGTAGTTATGGAGGTTAGTTCTTCGATCATCACTACTTATTCTCGTATTTCTATAGGACAGCTTTGTTGCTCTTATACGGGAATGGTTTAGGTACCATAACTAATTTTATTGTAGGTATCAAGAAACTGACCTCGGGACTTAAGTTGTTATGAAGAATGAGGGGTTAGTTTCTGTCATTAAGTGGTGCATGGTTTTATCCTTTATCATGTTGATAGATTCAGTAGGAAGCATGGTTTCTTGATAGAATTTAATCTAGCCTTTATTCATCATTCTTTGAACCATGGACCTAAACTCCCTACATGTTTGTATGGTATGACCTACAACTGTGTGGAAGTCACAGAGTTGTCAAGATTGTCTTCCAATTTTTCTTTTGCATTAAGCAACCCAACCTAAATCACTGCCTGCCAAATCAAAAGCATTGGCATCCTTACATCCTCTATGCTTGTCTTGACTTCATATTTGTTCTTAATGTTAATCATGTTTTCAACCGACTTAGTATGGTTTGGTAAAGGATTGGTGACAACATTTGGTCCCTGGTTTATCCTGAATTTTAGGACTCTTGAGTTAATTAGATTTTGCACATTTTGTTTGAAAGATATGTAGTTCTCAATGTCATGCCCTATTGCCCTAGCATGGTATTCACAGTGGGTGTTAAGGTTGCACTATTACAAGTATGGTGGCTTCTTTTCTAGGACATAGATTGGGGCCACTAAATGATTTTGGAGCAAGTTTGGTAGAGCTCCTTATAGGTCATAGGGATAAGATCAAAATGTTGTCATTGTTGATTTGCACCTCAATTGCCAGATGCATTATTGCTTGTTTGCTTTGTATTTTGGTGAACTTGTGAAGGGTAGCTTTATGGTGGGTTGGATGGGATTGCAAAAGATAGGTTATAGGTTATGGCATTAATTGGCTGATGTGGTATTGTGATAAGGCGAGAATGCAACGTGCTTAGGTAGTGAGGGTTGGGTATTTGATGCCATTTTAGCTGAGATGAGCTAGCATAACTTATGGCATTGGCCTCTTCTTCATTCTTTTTACTAGCAATAGGCTTCTTACCCAATCCAGACATTTCCCTGGCAAACATTCTACCACTCTTAATGGCTACGTCAATCATCTTTCTAGAGATGACTAGGTTTGCATATTTCTTAGTGGCATTTCCTATGAGCTTCTCGTAATAAGAAGTATGTAAGGTGTAAATGAAAGCGATTGTCATCTTTTTTCTGTATAGGGAGGCTATACTCAGGCTGCTTCTTCTCTCCATCTTTGGGCATATTGCCTAAAACTTTCAGTGGATCTCTTCTCAAAATTCATCAGGAAAAATTGATCTTGTGCTTAATTGACATGTACTGGTATTGAGTTAGAAAGGCCTTAGCCAAGTTGGCCCATGATTGGATTTTCACATTGTCTATCTTAGTATACCATCAAGCTACTGTCCCAATAAAGCTATGCTAGAAGCAATGGATGAAGAGCTTTTCATCTTTTTCATACCCGACCATCTTTTGCAGGTACATTCAGACGTGGACAAATGGGTTAATGGTTTAACTGAATTTTGCAAACTCTGGAGCCTTGAACTTCAGGGGAATACAAGGTTGGACACCAAAGACAACAATTACGCATCAAGAGCTCCAAACTTGTCACTCTCCTTGATAGCTTGGAGGCATTTTTCCAGTAACTAGAATTTGTTCACTTCTTCTGCAATAATGGCGGGTTTTTGACCTTTTATTTTCTTTGATTCCTCATGGTTAAGGGTTATCAGGTCTACTGATGATACTCCTACTTTCACCTCTTGAGTACCAGGAATAAATTAACCTGTCGCAATAGGATTTAGGTAGTTGACTGGCATAGCGTGAGTGACAGGTGTAGGAGTGGGCTGTTGTTTTTGCCAGTTTCCCCTTAGGCGGGTTCTGTTTTATTGTTAGGGGGACTTTCAGCATTGGGAGGATCATTCCTTATTCCAGCAGTGCTGGTTTGCCCTTTTTCTTTTATAGAGGCAATCATTAGTTCCATAATTTTTGCAATTTGATTTTGCATTTTGTATTGCTGATAAAGCATCTGGTCTTGTGATTCCTTAACCATCAGCTTAAGTCATTCAATACGAGCTTCATGATCACTCTTCATGATTTACTTACAACATCATGTGTTGTAGCAATGCATGATGTAAGGTTTCATTTCCTGATTGATCTCAAAATCTCTTGCACTTTTATGGCCCAATTCTCGTATTAGACTTTTATTTAAAAATGTATTTATTGATGAAGATTTATGATGCAATGATGAGTTAAGATAATGAATGATTGATGCAAGTGTAATAAAAAATGGTGAAATTAAATGTGCATATGCATTGGAGACAATTGATTCTTGGAACAACTTCATCAATAACATCATTCATAGAGTCAGAAAAGGGTTTTTCTTTTATGACATGATTACATTTGAAAGTCTCTAATATGATTACATTATGTAATCACACGATCAAGAAAACCCAAAAGTTGTTGCTCACAATCTTTAACAAGTACGATGTCTCACCCTATTGACTGAGCTGCTTCAATCATGTCATCTGCCTTTTGTTAAGCCATCGAAACCTATTCAGTGAAGTATTGATGCTGCGTTTGGTGACTCAGATGTGCTTGGTTGATTGTCTCTTACCACTCTAATTCATGTTGCTCGCAAGCCCTTGTTAGTTCATTGTTATGACCTTGATAAACCTAGAGAGACTGCTCTAACTCCTAGATTCTGTCAGTAAGGGCTTAATTTTCAGTCTTGGCAGCTCCTGCATCTTGCATTTAGGCCTCGAGTCTTTGATTCCTTCATTGGTAGGTGGAAGCAAGAGCACTTGCCTTCATGAACTTTTCTTGACTAGTTTTGACTTCCTCTTTTTACTGATTCAGCTGGCGATTGAGAGTGGCAACTTTCACTTCCCATTTGACTGAGGTCCTACCAATGCATTTGGACTGGTTAGCTTTTCGGAGTGTCATATAATCCTTGGTTAGGCTTTTGAGGTCATCTTTGAAACAATCTTTTTTTTTATGACTTGATCCATTTCACTGCTCCTAAGATAGATATCCATCTTTAGCTGGCCCTTTTCTTTTCCTCCTTAAATTGAGAAATTTTTGTGACAAAATATGCCTTTTCTCGCCCGAACTCCCTTCTAAGTAGCTTGATCTCAAAAGGCAGTTCCTCTATTAGGATTTGTAGTATCCTAGAGTTGGGTGGTGGTAATGGATCGTTGATACGGCAGAGTCTCCATTCCTTGTATCCAAGCATGGTGGGGCTTCCTCTCTAGTATTTTTCCATACAATGAACATTCTTCCAGATTTAGAAAACTAACTAGACTTTTGCTTTATAATTGGGCTCTCCGTATTCAAAATCCTAATGTCCTAAGTCTTCAAAGAATATGATGAATTGCTAGCACTATAACTGACACAATACCAATAGAGAAGCATAATTGGTATTTCCCTATAATCCCAAGAGTAGTACACAAGTGCAGTCTCCACATCTGTACACAATCGATTGAAAAAACACCCATAGGGATCTCCATATGATTTCTTCTTCCTTAACATTTCATAATTCCTCGACCTAATGCTTTTTTGCCTTATCTTGATGACATCCTTCCTTTAATACTATGGAAAGAGAACTAAACTTGAAGAAGAAATTTCGCCTGGTTCTTTCTCCCTAACATAGAGATAACCTAGGAGCCATATTTGGAGCAATGGGGCACACCCGATAAACCTTCATGTTCCTATTCTTTTACAAAAACTAATGGCGCAGATGGTTTCAGTGATGATGGTAAAAGTAGGGTTGATGTCACAACAGAGACGAGAAAAGAAATACGTGACTACCACCTTTACATAACCCAAAGTCTTCAGGAATATGATGAGCCCATAGATTGCCAGAGCGTAGACACCTTGAACTTTTTTTTGGTCAAAAAGATTAACCATAGCCTCTTTCAAGCTGGCCCAAGAGATGCATTCGCTGCTCCCTTTTACTTTGACATGACTGTCAACCTATGCTTCTATGGCTCCAAGAATTTGCCTCAACCTTTTCTTGAATGGAGGAGGTGATAACGCTTTGTAGTAAATCTGGTCAGACTTAGCCCTTTCTATGTTAAGCAGAGCTATGTATTCATTAATGGTAGGGACTAAATCCTGTTAATTGAAGGTGAAACATTAGTAAGCCAGATTCTAGAACTATGTCGCTACTCACAATAAGCCATCATCCAATTAAACACGAAGTAAGAAAGCTATATCCTGTAATTTTTAGTGAAGTTTTTCTCATTGTTATCCCAACTATCCCAAATGTGCTTCAATTCCTGACAATCATTTTGACGAAACTGATCTTGACCTCTTCATGCATTTTTGAGATGTAGTCGGGCTTTAAAATGTCTCCATCTTGATGTTGGTGACCTTCTGACCATGTTTTGACATTTTTAAAGGACTCAATAGTGGAGATAAGCTATTACTCCATTGTAGACACCTTATATTGTCTAGGCTAATTTTTCAGCAACCTGGAGCATGGACATAAGAGGAGATCATTCAAGGTGTCTGGGGACAAAAGATATGAGAAAATTTATAATTTTGCTTGAATACATCAATACATGGTTCTCATGTATCGATTCAATGCTCCAACGATCCAAAATTTTGAAATGCCCTCATTTGTATTGATACAACATGTAAATGTATCGATACATAAGCTTATGTACTGATATAGGAGCTCATGTATCGATACTAGGCCATGCCAAGACCAAAACATTTATTCTGTAAAGAAATGCATCGATACATATCAGCATTATTGATACAATGGTTCATAATATTGATACAATGATCATTGTATGATACAATGTTTATCGTATCGATACACTCAAGGTTTTTGGACCAAATGTATCGATACATTCTGCAATATATCTACACATGCATGCCATTTTTCGCAGTTCAAAAATTTTTGACTCGTCCTTCATTGATCTAAAACTCAATTTAAGTTGTTTCTTTGCATCAAAAAGATCAAAACCCATATCAAATTAATAATTTGGACTTTTGAATTAATCAAAACATTTTTGAAGTCTAAATTAGATAAAAAAGGTCAATGTCACATGATCACCCTACTCCTCACTAGTTTGTTGACCAAGATCACCATCAACCACCCTATTTGTTTGAAAATCATTTTTGCATTTAAACCAGCCACCCTATGTCCATCACATTGGTAGCAAGTTACTCCCAACAGCCACTCTATAGCCACCAAGCTGACATCACTTTGTCCTCTTTGAGAAATGACCAAAAACACCTCCAATTTGGCTCTAAAATGCTGGTATAAGTAGACCAATGATATCTCAGTTGAAAATAGGAGATTCCAGCTTATTTTAGCTTCCAAAAACATATTCACAAATCAAGAAAACCAAATCCCATAGCTCTTTACTCAGCATCCAAAAATAGCCTTAAAACACTCACTTTCAACCTTTACACATTCTAAAAATCACCCTCATCCGTACTAAAACCAAAACCTCATCGTTTTTCTCTTTTACTTGATTATTAACAAGAAGAAAAAGAGGGAAATTCAAGCCATCTTTGCTGCTCCAACTATTTGGACAAAATTGAAGTCTTATTGTATAATTTTCTTCTTTATCACTTTCATTTTTTGTTTTTCAGCACCTTCATCATTTTAGTGAGCTCTCGATGTTTCCATCACCCTCTTAGGATTATCATGCATTATTGTGGCTTTTGGTTGTGGTAGTTTAGGATTTGGATGCCTTAATGCTCCTTTGATGTGCAAAATGCCTCATTTCATCCTCATTATTTTGATAGCCCTTGAACATGCATTTTATGCCATATCCATGCATCTTGTTATGATTAATCAATGTATGAATCCTTAGCCTAGCATATTTCAAGCATGTTTATATGTTAGCTTGCATTTTGTCATGAATTATTATCATTTTCAGCACCCATAACATTTTCCTGTCAAAGTGCATAACAATTTCTTTGTCCAGACCATTAGTAAAGTTAGCATCCCTATTCATGTTATGTGCCATCCCCTTGTCTGTTCATTGTCTTTTCCTTTTCTAAATGCATGTTTGATGGCTATCAAAAAACTGGTTTTCAAAACCACCCCAAGCCAAGCATGCTAACCTTAACCATTGAGGATTAGCATGAACTTAGCTTTTTCCTTAAAGTTAGCAAAAATATCTTAGGGAAAATTAAGTTTTCTAAACCTGGATTCTTGGTTAAACGAGCTCAAATTTTCTAATTTTGCAATGAAAATGGCCTTACACTTGTTCCCAAAATATTCATGCCTTATTTTTGAGTCGAAACCTTGAATGGTATGATCAACGGGCTATTTCATCATCCCAAAATACTCTGGGGCTATGCAAATGAGCTCGTGATGCTCATGCCACTCTTTCCCTTTAGTCATGGATGTTCGAATGTTAATAACTCTAGTTTGGAGCCATAGACATAAGGAAAATAAGCAATATCCTTTGCTTGACTTTTTTCCCCTATTGACAGTAGCACTATTACAAATTGAAAAATCATTTTAAAGTCCCAAATTTTTTGTGAATTTTATAATATTTTTCTCCAAAAATATATCAATATATCTTTAAAACGATGTCTTGTTCACCCCTGGATCAGTCCAGATGAAAGAGTTATGATTTTTCAAACCTAGACTATTTGGAATCCCTAGAGTTAACAAAATGCATTCGGGTTGGGCCTTTTAGACCCACTAAATTATTTTTCCAATTTTTTCAAGCATTTTTTGGAAAAAAATTAATGAAATTCCTTTTTTGGATAGGTATTATTTGCAATTTTTCGATATCAAATGAGTGCGAAATGATTTTTCAAATTTTGACACACCTTGTCCCTCGTATGCTCTGCCAGTGGCAAAATTAATTTGAACTTGAAAATTTATTCCTCTGGAAAGTGACTTTTTGGGATATTGGGAATATTTTTGGATTGACCTTTGTCAAGTTACCTTTCTAATGGTATCTTGTCCACCCTCTAAAGCCTTCAAACCAATTTAGAATAAATTTAGGAATTGGGACAGCGCGATGCTATCCCCTCTTTTCGGTTATGGTCAAAATTGAGTTGTTCTCCCAAGCTTCATCTTGAAACCTTTGAATGTCACCATATCACTTTGATCAGCCTCAGGAACATGGTTTGACCTCCCATAGGCTCGCATAAGGGCACAAACATATTTTACATCTTTACCATCCTCATTCACAACAATTTTTTTTGCCAAAAGTTGTCAAAATGCTCACACATTTCCTAAATCACAAAGTTTTGTCAACTTAAGTCTTCCAACTCAACTTCTCTAAAGAGTGTCAGACGTGTCACTTTTAGGGATACTTTAACCCTGCTTTTCAAAATTGTTGAAATTAAAAAAATTCTCGTTGTCAAAATAATTTGTCATCCATGGGGATGCTCCAACCTCGACCTTCCGAAGGGATACTCCAACCCCACTTTTCAAAATTGTCCAGATTTAAAAATCCTACTTTATCAAAGTTATTTTTTATCCACGGGGATACTCCAACCCCACCTTTTTGAAAGGATACTCAAACCCTGTATTTTAGCTACAATTAAATTTTTTTCTTTCTCAAACTTCCATGAATATGTCAAACAAACCTCATTTAATCAAGAAAACCAGATGCATCTCAAAAATTGTCAATTCTGTTATTCCTAGATAATCGATGCCAATTGCTAGATAAATTCCAATAGTCCATCCCTTTTCTTTGTCATTTCATTGAATGACCCATGTTATGTTACTTCATTTATTGCCTTACTAATGTGATTTCTTTTTTATGATTATTTACATTCATGTTTTCCAATCATTTCAAATAAAACCAAAGGTAATATTCCGTGTGGGTATCTCTCTGGTGCCCAAAATGGAATATCTCATTTTTCAAAGTAAAATCCAGAAGTCACTTATTAAAAATCTCTATATTCCTCATCTCTCCTGGGTGCATATAAGATTAAATATTTTCATCAAAACCTGGATTTGTATTTTTTTAAATTTCATGCATTAAAAGGGGGTTATATCAAAATTATGACAAGTTAAGATCAAAAGAATCGAAGCCGGGATAAGACATAGCTAGTAAGGTACCGATTTTGAGCGTTGCGAGGACGTTCATACCTCATCATGTGTAACCAACTCCCAAACCCAACTGGTAAATCTTTGTACTATGTAAACCACAGGATCGATGTTTTAAGTTTCGTAACTCAGAACATAGGCTTCAATAGGCATTCGGTCATGCCTAGCCCGAAATAATCGGTGGCAGCTCCAAGCATTGGCAACTTTGTAATGGTCATCTGAGATCAATAAGATAAGCGATTCATCTTATGGTCTCCCTCACTGTATCACAAGTCGAGAATCTATACTTTCTCATTCTAATCACATTGCGAAAGAAAAGTCTCGGTCAAGAAGAGATTTCTTAGTCAAACAAATGTTTTAAGTCGTATACACCCATAGATCCATGAGGATCCATCCCGTGGCACGTTGCAATAGCTTGGTGACTCCACTAGGGATATTATAGAGAGTTGGCCAATAACTAGCCATGTCTTGCTAAGTTCCTAAATTTTTTCAATCTTCGGTCATTATTTAACAATAACCCCTTTTCTTTGTTTTGTCAACTAATATTTTGTTTCGCATGATTGTCAGGATTGTTTTATTTTTGAATAATCATCAGTTTAATAAAAATGGTAATACCAAAGTAAACAAAAAGGTTTAATCATTTCCCTATCACACACCATTCACTTGCATGTGTATTAGTGTCTCGCCAAGCTCCATGGCATGGTTATAACCTAATCATTAGGAGGAAATGAGCTATCTACCTTCATGAGTAACCTTCTGCATAGGCATGGCAATAACTTCTAGGATGTAAATTACCTATGTCTTTCGTGCGTAATCCTTCGCACTTACATAAGGAAATACGTCTAACGGATCAAACTTGTTCCACCAAACCCATGATGGGTCTAGGATTGGGGTCCCTCAACTATCCTTACCGGATGGAGGAGCAATTCAGATACCTATTTAGGCATCAACTTAAACCTCATATAGTGAGCCCTATGAGCTAAACCATGTCAAACCATATTGGAATGCTACTAGAATACCCAGAGAATAGGGTCACTCGGGGAAACATTCCTAACCTTTACTCTTAATTACCATAATTATGTAGGTGACAATGAGTATACAATTGTCACTTGCATCTGTATTTTTATCATTTATTAAGGCATGCTGTCGTGCCACCTAAACGATGACTAACCTTTGTAGATATAAGTGACAGTGAACAAAAACCATCATTCACAATGTCTTATACTATAAGTCATTATGTTGTTTGAGTCATGGCTTAACGTGTATCCGCACTAGTAGTGATAAATGAATATTACTACTGGTTGGTTATTTTTCCATCAAAATAAGATATTGCATTACCTCATGAAGGTTAGATTGCATCCTGGCATGTTGAAATGCTACCCATTTCTCATCTCATAACCATCATGACTATCATCATTTTTGGATGATTGTTCTGATTTGGTGTTCAGTAAAGGGCATCATTTGTGGAGCAACAGCTTATCTCCACCATCAAGTCCTTTGAAAACATTTGAACATGGTCAAAAGGTCACCAATATTGAGACGGGGACATCCTAAAGCCCAACTACATCTCAAAAATGCATGAAGAGGTTAAGATCGATTTCTGTCAGAATGATTGTTAGGAATTGGAGCACATTTAGGACAGTTGGGATAACAACGAGAATGAAGCCTTCACTAAAAAGTACGAGGATATAGCTCTCTTACTTTGAGTTCAGTTGGATGATAGCTTGTTGGAAGCATTGACATAGTTTTAGAATCTGGCCTATCAATGTTTCACCTTCAACCAATAAGATTTAGTCCCTACCATCAATGAGTACACAGCTCTGCTCAACATAGAAAAGGCTAAGTCAGACCAGATTTACTGCAAAGCGCTAATGCCTCTTCCGTTCAAGAAAAGGTTGAGGCAAATTCTTGGAGCCACAGAAGCATGGGTTGATAGTTACATCAAAGTAAAAAGGAGCAGCGAATGCATTTCTTGGGCTAGCCTGAAAGAGGCCACAGTAAATCTGTCTGATCAAAAGAAAGCTTAAGATGTCTACGCTCTGGCCATTTACAGACTCGTTGCGTTCTCAAAGACTTTGGGTTATATAGAGGCGACAATCACATATTTCTTTGCTCGCCTATGTTGCAACATCAACCCTGCTTCCGCCATTATTGTCAAAATTGTTCGCACCATTAGCTTTTGTAAAAGAATGGAGCAGGAAGGTTTATCAGGTGTGCCCCATTACTCCAGATATGGCACCTAGGTCATCTATATGTTAGGAAAGGGAGAGTCAAGCAAAATTTCTTCTTTAAGATCAGTCCTCTTTCCATGGCATTAAAGGATGAATGTCATCAAGATAAGATAGAAAGAATTGGGTCAAGGAATTACTAAATGTCAAGGAGAAAGAAATCATGTAGAGAGCCTCATAGGTGTTCCCTCAATCGATTATGTATAAATATGGAGACTATACTTGTGTACTGCTTCCGAGATTACAGGGAAATACTAGTTGTGCTTCTCTATTGGTATTGTGTCAGTTACAGTGCCAGTAATTCATCCCATTCTTTGAAGACTTGGGACATTAGGATTTTGAATACGGAGAGCCCAATTATAAAGTAAAAGTCCAGTTAGCTTTCCAAGCTTGGAAGAAGGTCCATTATATGGAAGATACTGAAGAAAAAGCCCCACAATGCCTGAATACGAAGAATGGAGACTCTGTCAAAACAATGATCCATTGCCACCACCCAACTTTAGGATATTGCATGTCTAAACTACCACGAATAACATCAGCACCTCACTGAACAAGTTTAGATGGCTCAACAAGAGGCGGATGACATGATTGAAGTAGCTTGGTCTATAAGACGAGACATTGTACCTATTGGAGAAAACCCTTTTGGGTTTTCTTGATCATGTGATTACACAATGTAATCACGTTAGATGCTTCCAATGTAATCATGTAGTAAAAGAGAAAACCCTTTTGTGACTCTATGAATAATGTTATTGACAAAGCTGTTCCAAGAATCAATTGTCTGCAATGCATATGCACATTTAATTTCACCATTTTTCATTACACTTGCATCAATTATTCATTATCTTGACTTATCATTGCATCATAAATGCTCATCAATAAATATAATTTTAAACAAAAGTCTAAGATGGGAATTGGGTAATAAAAGTGCAAGGGATTTCGAGATCAATTAGAAACATGAAACCTTACATCACGCATCGTTACAACACATGATATCGTAAGCAAATCATGGAGAGTGATCATGAAGCTCGTATTAAGCAACTTAAGCTAATGGTTAAGGAATCACAAAACCAGTTGCTTCATCAACAATACAAAATGTAAAATCAAATCACAAAACTTATGGAACTAATTATTGCCTCTATGAAAGAAAAAGGGTAAGCCAGCACTGCAGAAACAAGGAATGATCCAACGTTGAAAGTCCCCCTACCAATAATCCAGAACCCGCCCAAGGGGAAACTAAACAAGAACAACGGCCCGCTCCTACACTTGCCATTCAGGCTCTGCCAGTTATCTACCTAAATCCTATTGAGATAAGTTAATTCATTCATGGTACTTAAAGGGTAAACGCAGAGTTTTATTAGTAGATCCAATAACCTTTGACCATAAGGAACCAGAGAAAACAAAAGGTCAAAAGTCCACCATGATTGCGGAAGAAGTGAACAAATTCTAGCTACTGGAAAAACACCTCCAAGCAATCGAGGAGAGTGACAGGTTTAGAGCTCTTGACGTGCAATCGCTGTCTTTGGTGTCTAACCTTATCATTCCCTCAAAGTTCAAAGTCTCAGAGTTTGAGAAGTTTAATGGAACCTCTGACCCTTCCATACATGTCTAAATGTACCTACGAAAAATGGTCGGGTATAAGAAAGATGAAAAGCTCCTTATCCATTGCTTCTAGCATAGCCTCACTAGAGTAGCAGCTTAGTGGTATATCGAGCTAGACAGTGTTATAATTAAATCATGGGCTGACTTGGCTATAGCACTTCTAAATTAATACCAGTACATGTCAGATTGGGCACTAGATTGACTTTCCCTGATGAATATCAGAAGAGTTCTACTAAAAGTTTCAAACAATATGCCTAAAGGTAAAGAGAAGAAGTAGCCCTAATCCAATTTCCCCTTATAGAAAAAGAGATTACAGTCACTTTCATTCACAGCTTACGTGCTCCTTATTATGACAAGCTCATAGGGTATGCCACTAAGAAATTCACAAGCTTAGTGCTCTCCAAAGAAATGATCGATGCTGCCATTGAGAGTGGTAGAATATCTAGCAAGGAAATAGCTGGATCAAGTAAGAAGCCCATTGCTACTAAAAAGATGGAAGAAGAGGCCAATGCCATAAGTTATGCTAGCTTATCTCAGCCAAAATAGCGTCAAATACCTAACCCTCACTACCCAAGCATGCTGTATTCTCACCCTATCAGCATACCCCTAAGCCAATTAATGCAATAACCTACAACCTATCTTTTGCAATCCTATCCAACCCACCATAAAGCTACCTTCCATAAGTTCACTAAAGTACCAATCGAGCAACCAATAATGAACTTGCCAATTAAGATGCAAATTAACAAAGATAACATTTTGATCCTCCTATCCCTATGACCTATAAGAAGCTCTACCAAAGCTAGATCCAAAATCATTTAGTGGCCCTAATCTATGTCCTAGAAAAGAAGCCACCATACCAACAATGGTATAACCCTAATGCCCACTGTGAATACCATGTTGAGGTAGTAGGGCATGACATTGAGAACTGCATATCTTTCAAACAAAATATGCAAAATCTGATTAACTCAAAAATCTTGCAGTTTGGGATGAACCAAAGACCAAATGTTGTCACCAATCCTTTACCAAACCACACTAAGCCAGCTACAAACATGATTGACATTAAGAACAAATATGAAGTCGAGGCAAACATAGAGGATGTAAGGATGCCAGTGTTCTTGATCTAGCAGGCATTGATTCAGGTCGGGTTGCTCAATGCAACAAAAAAATTAGAAAATTAATCTTGACAACTTTTGTGACTTCCACACAGTTATAGGTCATACCTTATAACATGTAGGGAGTTTAGGTCTATGGTTCAAAAAATGATGAATGAAGGTCGAATAGAATTCTATTGTGAAATCACACCTACTACTGAATCTATAAACATGATAAAACATGAAACCATGTAGTTGCCTTATAGGAAAAACTAATCCCTCATTCTTTATTGCAAGTCAAGTCCCGAGGCAAGTTTTTCCAGACCTACACCAAAGTTAGTTATGGATATACCTAAACCATTGCCATATAAGAGCAATAAAGCTATCCCATGGACGAGAATTAGTTAGTGATGATCGAAGAACTAACTTTTGCAACTACTGCAATGAAACTGTCAGAAGTTAGTCACCTAACCCATAGCGGTAGGTGTTATGCTCCTTCAGCTCAAGAAAATAAAAGGTTGATACATCTTCAAGCACTAGTATCGGTCAGGCCCAAGCAGAAAATTTTGAGCCAAGAAAGTCAAGGAAGCAGTGAGCGAAAAAGAAGCCACAGAGTTTTTCAAGTTCATCAAGCATAGTGAATACTGCATCGTAGACCAGTTAAGCAAACAACCCATAAAGATCTTTGTGCTATCTCTGCTTCTTAATACAAAGGTTCACCAAAATGCATTACTGAAGGTGTTAAACCAAGAATATGTGCCACTGGACATCTCCATAGACAAATTAGATGGGCTAGTGAACAATATCATAACTGATAATTATATCTCTTTCACTGATGATGAGATCCCACTTGAATGTGGAGGCAGTTATAAAGCTCTGCATATCACTACCTATTATAAGGGACACATTTTGCCCAAAGTACTCATAGACAATGGGTTGGCCCTTAATGTCATGCCTATGACTACATTATGCAAACTCTCTGTCGATCAGTCCAACATCAAGAGCTACACCATAGTCTGAGCTTTTGATGGAACATGTTATGGAGTAATTGGAAATATCACAATCCAGCTCCAGATAAGCCCATGTACATGAAGTGGACTTTCAAGTTATAGATATTGCCTATTAGGAAGTCCATGGATACACTCCATCAGAGCCATCCCATCCTCTCTCCATCGGAAGCTTAAATTTATGATAGATAAAAAAGTAGTCACCATTAAGGCTAAAAAAGAAATGATCACCACTACTTTCACTAAGGAAATTTACATAAAGCCTAATGAAGATACACTTGAGTCATCCTTCTAATCCTTTGAGTTTGTTAATGCAACATTTATGGCAGAAGGATTACTAATAGTTAAACCCCACCTGTTAAAGAGTACCCACTTAGTTTTAAAAATTACCATTTGCAAAGGTTCCTATGCTAGAAAAGGGCTTCGCAAGAATCTACAAAGGATGGCCCAAGCCCTACAAGTCACCACTTAAGCCAACAAAAGAGGCTTAGGATTCAAGGCCAAAGTGCACTCAAGAAAGCAACAAGAAAAGAATATCTGCAACCAAGAGATAACACGATCATTGGGTCAAGAGGGGAAATCAAAGTCGATAATGTTCCCCTCTCTCAATGAGATATTTCATTCGGGAGGATGAATCAATCCAAGCCAACCAGAAAAGCAAAAGGCTAAAGATGTCTTGGTCATCTTAAATAGAGTACTTAACAACCTTTATCTCCAAGATACTAAGCCATAAAATTCTTGTCCTTCCACAGAGACCTGATTTTAATGACAGGGTCAGGACGAAAGCCCCTGCACTTTTCCTATCCCTTTTATGTAACATTAAGAAATGAAAACCTACCTGCCCTTGCCCAAAGGCAGATAGGTGTTCTATGTAAGGGGCATTTTTTATCAAACATTATCAATGAAATGACTTTTGCATATATCATTCCATATTGTGTATCGCTTTTCAACCTTTTTGTCTCAATTACTCTTTTACCTTCATTTTTATCCAAATCCCTTGGTTGTATATGTGCCTTTTGCAATGTTTATTTCTTTTCCCTTTCATGTGTCTTAACGATAGTGACATGGATGTGTTTGATGGGTTTTTGAAGATCAATTTTAAATAGTCAACTTATGCTAGTGAAGTTAATCCTGAAGAAAATCTTGAAGAAAGCTCTGTACCACTAGACTTTTTACGATTAGTTGAGCAAGAGGAGAAACAGATCATGCCCCATGAAGACCCAACAGAAGTAATAAATTTGGGTACTCAAAAGGATAAAAGGAGGTTAAAATCAAAACCTCAATAAAGTCAATGACTAGGACCAAGTTAATAGAATTACTTTAGGAAATTAGGATGTATTTGCTTTTTCATATCAAGACATGCCAGGACTAGACACTGATATAGTGGTCCACAAGCTTCCCATCAAGCTCAGATGTAAATTGATCCGAAAAAAGTTAAAAAGGATGAAGCCAAAAGTGCTTCTTCAAATTAAAAAAGAAGTCAAGAAATAGTTTGATGCAGGGTTTATTAGAGGAGCCAAATATCCAGAATGGGTTGCCAATATAGTCCCAGTCCCAAAAAAAGATGGCAAAGTATGAATATGTGTTGATTATTAGGATCTGAATTGAGCTAGTCCCAAGGATAACTTCCCACTGCCCAATATTGACACTTTGGTAGATAACATGGCCAAGAATTCTTTTTCCTCCTTCATGGATGGATTCTTAAGCTACAACCAGATCAAGATGGTGCCCAAAGACATGGAGAAAACAACTTTCGTAACCATGTGGGGGACATTCTACTATAATGTTGTAGACACCTTTTTTTTTCCAGGATAAGTTTTAGCAATCTGGGGCATGGACATAAGAGGGGGCGATGATGGGGCATAAATTGAGAGCACCTACAGGATAATGTAAAGAAATTCTAGGGATCTTCCGAAGATTAGCTTATACTTGTCACATTTATTGTTCGAGAAAACTCTTGAAAAGCACCTAAAGAACATCCATGTCATGATTGTCAGAGGCATTTTTTGCCCAAAAAATCATCTTTTTGGTCACCCTATCACTTGTTTGTCAAAAGATATACCGAGTTATGTCTCTTTGTTATCATGAATAAATATTGTCTTTTTATTTTAACCCCTGTACAATTCACATTGCACTTGTCATTTAGTTGATAATGTTTGATAATCAACTAAAATACACATTAGGACATCTTGATATTGCAATGAAAGGAAAAGAAAAGCATAAGGAATTTTACTCATGCCCTGATTGTCAAGATCATGCGCTTTTTGCATCTAAACATTTGCTCAGCATGACTATACACCAAACCGTTTCTTGCTTTCACAAGCTATATCTTAAGAAAAACCATTTTAGGTTAACCAAAAATCGACCCATGCATTCTATCAGAATCCTATCAAAACCAGAGACATCAACTTAATCAGTCGAATAGTCTCTAAATTGTTGACAATGCCTTCCAATTGTTAGGAAAATGATTAAGCATCCCAATTCAGGAAACGCAACAATCCAAATTCTTGAGAATAGATTTTTGCTCATATCCCTAGTGGATTCGGGACAACCTATAATCCCCAAAAATGCCATAAGTGTGAAATCTATACGGACAAGATCATTTTCCTTCTAGCACCACTTCACATCATCACAGCCCTATAGCCTTTCTCCATGTGAGGCATGGACGTGATCGGGCCAATCAACCCTAAAGCTTCCAATGGGCATCATTTTATCCTAGTAGTGATCGACTATTTCACCAAATAAGTAGAGGCTACCTCATATGCTAATGTCACTAGATTGACCATCTGTAAGTTTGTCAAGTGGGACATCATCTGTAGATATGGCCTTTTAAGCCAAACCATCACAGACAATGCAAGCAACTTAAACAATAAAATGATGCAAGGAGTCTACTCATAATTTAAAATCCAACATCATAATTCTGTCCCTTATCGCCCAAAGATGAATGGGGCAATTGAGGCAGCCAACAAAAACATTAAAAAGATAGTTAAAAAAATGGCTAAGACTTACAAAGACTAGCACGAGAAGCTATTCCTTACACTTCATGCCTATTAGACCTCAGTTTGTACTTCCACGGGTGTTACCTTGTTTTCTCTTGTCCATGGATGGAAGTTGTATTGTCTATCAAAGTCGAGATCCCTTTTGTCAGAGTCTTGATGGAAACCAAACTTGAAGAAGCTGCATAGGTCAAGAACAGATACGACCAGCTTAACCTCATCGAGGAAAAATGCATGAAAGCCATCTGCCATGGTTAAATGTATCAAAGATCCATGATCCAAGCCCACAACAAAAAGATGTGCCTATGACAATTTCACCCAGGCAAATTGGTATTGAAAAAGATCCTCCCAATTCACAAAGATGCATGGGGCAAGTGGATCCTTAATTGGGAAAGATCATATGTCATGAAGCAAGCCTTCTCTATAGGGCCCTAATCTTGTTAGAAATGGATGACAATGATTTGCCTAACCTAATCAACCCCGATTTCATTAAGAGATATTACACATAGAAGGCGAAAACTTAAAAAAGCATCCTTAAAAAAAAAGAAAATAAAAAAATAGAAAATAAACAATAAAAAGAAAAGCAAAAAGAAAAAAAAAAACAAAGACAAAAAAAAGAAAACAAAAAGGGGTCCAGACGAAAATCCGAAAAAGGCATCTGGGTAGCCAATCCGACTACAATTGAAAACCCGTAAGGGCAACTTGAGAAGATAAATTTTGATAGGGCTTAGTTTATTGAAAAAGATCCTCCTAATTCACAAAGATGCATAGGGCAAGTGGATCCTTAATTGGGAAAGATCATATGTCATGAAGCAAGCCTTCTCCAGAGGGCCCTAATCTTGTCAGAAATGGACGACAATGATTTGCCTAACCTAATCAACCTAGATTTCATTAAGAGATATTACACATAGAAGGCGAAAACCTAAAAATGCATCCTTAAAAGAATAAAAAAAATAAAAAAATAAAAAATAAACAATAAAAAAAAAGCAAAAAGAAAAAAAAACAAAGACAAAAAAAAGAAAACAAAAAGGGGTCCAGATGAAAATCCGAAAAGGGCATCTGGGTAGCCAATCCGACTACAATTGAAAACCCGTAAGGGCAACTTGAGAAGATAAATTTTGATAGGGCATAAACTAAGAACACCTATAGGATAATGCAAAGCAATCCTATGGATCATCCGAAGATTAGCTCATACTAGTCATATTTATTGTTCGAGAAAGATCCTGAAAAACACCTAAAGAACATCCATGTCATGATTGTCAAAGTCATCTTTCACCCAAAAGATCATCCTTCTGGCTACCCTATCATTTGTTTGTCAAAAGATATATCGAGATATGTCTCTTTGTTGTCATGAATAAATATTGCATTATTTCTTTTAACCCATGTACAATTCACATTGCACTTGCCATTTAGTTAATAATGTTTGATAATTAATTGAAATATGCATAGGACATCTTGATTTACATTGAAAAGAAAAGCGCAGAAAACTCTGCTCATACCCTGATCGTCTAGATCATGCACTTTTCGCATCTAAACACCCACTCATCATAACCATACACCAAACCATTTCTTGCTTTCACAAGCCATATCTTAAGAGAAAAAACATTTTAAGCTAAAGAAGAATCGACCCATGCATTTTGTCAGAACCCTATCGAAACCAGAGACATCAACCTAATCAGTCAAACAGTCTCTAAATTATTGACAATGCCTTCTAATTGTCAGAAAAATGATTAAGCCTCCTGAATCAGGAAACGTAATTAATCTAAATTCTTAAGAATTGATTTTTGTCATATTCCCAGTGGAGTGGGACAACCTACAATCCCTAGCGAGATTAGGAAAATTCTGTCCATAGTTACAAAAAAGATGAATCACCATCCCTATAAGAGTCTAACTGATGTATAAGAAAAACTATGGCTATCTTTCGTATTAGACTTCACATCATGCAATCATGATAGCATTCCATATCACGCATTGACATTACCATCAAACGTCATGATTTTTACAATGTTACTTCAAGCCAAGTTCACCAAACCTCCAAGGATTCCCTAGTAAGAACTCTAGGCTTCGTAAACCAAGCGTTATTTAAGAGGCACCTATCAAGAAACCTTCTTAAGCCCACAAGTCAGTGGCACCCTTTTCAAAGCTCACAAGTCAGTGACAGCAACACCTTTTTCAAAGCCCACAAGTCAATGGCACATTTTTTGAGCCCATAAGTTAGTGGTACTTTTTCGAAGTCCATAAGTCAGTAGCACCCTTTTCAAAGCCCACAAGTTAGTGGCACCCCTTCAAAGCCCACAAATCTATGGCACCTTTCTAAAAGCCCATAAGTTAGTGCACCCTTTTCAAAGCCCATAAGTCAGTGGCACCTCTCCAAAGCCCATAAGTTAGTGGCACCTTTTCAAAGCCCACACAAGCTGGTGGCACTTAGTTTGAGTCAAAACTCGCACAACTGACAGCACTCGAGTCAAAGCCCACACAAGCTGGTGGCACCTAAGTCCGAGTCAAATCCCACATAAGCTGGTGGCACCCAAGTCTAAGTCAAAGCCTGTACAAGCTAGCGGCACTCGAATCAAAGCCCACACAAACTGGTGGCACCTAAGTTTAAGTCAAAGTCTGCACAAGCTGATGGTAGCCATATCAAAAATCCATATTACTCAGCACTTGCCTAAAGTGGTTAAAGCTTAAAAAACCAAATACCCTAATATGAAAGGTAAACCCTACAAAATTCACTTAAACCTCTATCAGGATCACTGCTAATACACAGCACTTATCATAGCGAAGTATTAATTATAATTTATTTCTTTGTAGGTGTTTTGAGGAGTGTCATTCCACCCCAGACAAAATAGTGTCTATTTATTTTTACCCTAGTCTTGATTCTCAATAATGGTCAAAGAGAGGCAGCTGTAGACACCTTATTTTATTCAGGCTAATTTTTTAGCAACCTGGGGCATGGACTTGAGAAGATGTAGTTCAAGCTGTCCGAGGATAAAAGATATGAGATAATTCATAATTTTGCTTAAATGCATCGATACATGGTTCTCATGTATCGATACAATGCTCCAACGATCAAAAATTTTGAAATGTCCCTATTCATATCGATACAACATGTAAATGTATCGATACATAAGCTTATATATCGATACAGGAGCTCATGTGTCGATACTAGGCCATGCCAAGACCAAAACATGTATTTTGGAAAGAAATGGATCAATACATATCATCATGTATCGAAACAATGGTTCATAGCATCGATACAATGTTTATTGTATCGATACACTTAATGTTTTTGGACCAAATGTATTGATACATTCTGCAATGTATCGATACGTGCAGGCTATTTTTCATGGTTCAAGAATTTTTGACTCGCCCTTTATTGATCTAAAACTCATTTTTAAGTCATTTTTTTTGCATCCAAAAAGATCAAAACCCATATTAAATTATGAATTTGGACTATTGAATTAATCAAAATATTTTTAAAGTCTAAATTAGATCAAAGAAGTTAATGTCACATGATGACCCTACTCCTCCCTAGTTTGTTGACGAAGATCACCATTGCTACCCTATTTGCTGGAAAATTATTTTAGCATTTAAAATAGCCACCCTATGTCCATCAAATTGGCAGCAAGTTGCAGACACTCTATAGCCACCAAGCTAACATCACTTTGTCCCCATTGAGAAATAACCAAACACATCTCCAATTTGGCTCCAAAATGCTAGTATAAGTAGACCACTGATATCTCAACTGAAAAAGGGAGATTCCAACTTATTTTAGCTTCCAAAAACACATTCACACATCAAGAAAACCAAATTTCGTAGCTTTTCACTCAGTACCCCAAAAATAGCCCCAAAAACACACTTTTAACCTCTACATATTCTAAAAATCACCCTTATCCATACCAAAACCAAAACCTCATTGTTTCTCTCTTTGTCTTGCTTATTAACAACAAGGAAAAGAGGGGAATTCAAGCCAACTCTGCTGCTCTAACTATTTGGCCAAAATTAGAGTCTTATTAGTATACCTTTCTACTTTATCACTTTCATTTTTTATTTTTTAGCACCTTCATCATTTTAGTGAGCTCTCCATGTTTCCATCACCCTCTTAGGATTATCATACATTATTGTGGTTTTTAGTTATGGTAGTTTAGGATTTGGATGCCTTAATGCCCCTTTAATGTGCAAAATGCCTTATTTCATCCTCATTATTTTGATAGCTCTTACTCATGCATTTTATGCCATATCCATGCATCTTGTTATGATTAATCCATGTATTAATCCTTAGCTAGCATATTTCAAGCATTTTTATATGTTAGCTTTTATTTTGTCATGAATCATTGTCATTTTCAGCACCCATAATATTTTCTTGTCAAAGTTCATAACACTTTTTTTGTCCAGACCATAGGCAAAGTTTGCATCCCTATTCATGTTATGTGCTATCCCCTTGTATGTTCATTGTCTTCTCCTTGTCTAAGTGCATGTTTGATGGCTATCAAAAAACTGGTTTTCAAAGCCTCCCCAAGCTAGCCATGCTAACCTCAACCAATGAGGATTAGCATAAACTTAGCATTTTCTTTAAAGTTAGCATAAATATATTAGGGAAAATTAAGTTTTCTATATCTAGAATCTTGGTTAAACGAGCCCAAATCTTCTAATTTTGCAATGAAAATGGCCTTACACTTGTACACAAAATGTTCGTGCCTTGTTTTTGAGTCAAAACCTTAAGTGGTTAATCGATGAGTTATTTCATCATCCCAAAATACTCTGGGGCTGTGCAAATGAGTTTGTGACACTCATGCCATTCTTTCCCTTCAGTCATGGACATTCGAATGTCAATGACTTGAGTTTGGACCTGTTGACATGAGGAAAATAAGAAATATCCTCTGCTTTACTTTTTCCTCTCTTGATAGCAGCATTATTACAAATTTAAAAATCATTTTAAAGTCCTAAACAATTTTTTATGAATTTTATAATATTTTTCTCCAAAATTATATCAAAATATATTTAAAATGAGGTCCTGTTCATCCCGGGATCAGTCCGGATGAAAGATTTATGATTTTTCAAACCTAGACTATATGAAATCCCTAGAGTTAGCAAAGTGCATTCTAGTTAGGCCTTTTAGACCCACTTAACAATTTTTCAAAAATTTTTAAACATTTTTCCAAAAAATTCATGAAATTCCCTTTCTGGAAAGGTATTATTTTCAATTTTTTGATATCAATTGAGTCCGAAATGATTTTTCAAATTTTGACACACCTTGTCCATTGTATGCTCTGCCAGTAGCAAAATTAATCTAAACTTGAAAACTTAGTCCCTCGAAAAGTGACTTTTTGGGATATTTGAAATATTTTTGGATTGACTGTCATCAAGTTACCTTTCTAATGGTATCTTGTCCACCCTCTAAAGCCTTGAAACCAATTTAGAATAAATTTGGGTGGGACAGCGCAATGCTGTCCCCTATTTTTAGTTATGATCAAAATTGAGTTATTTTCTCGAGCTTCATCTCGAGACCTTCAAATATTGCCATATCACCCCAATTAGCCTTGAGAACATGCTTTCACCTCCCATAGGCTCGTATCAAGGCATAAACATATTTTACATCTTTACCATCCTCATTCACAATAATTTCTTTTGCCAAAAGTTGTTGAAACGCTCACATATTTCTTAAATCATAAAGTTTTGTCAACATAAGTCTTCCAACTTGATTTCTCTAAAGAGTGTCAGACGTGTCACTTTTAGGGATACTCCAACCTGACCTTCCAAGAGGATACTCCAACCTCACTTTTCAAAATTATCGAGATTGAAAAATCTTCCTTTGTCAAAATGATTTATCATCCACGGGGATACTTCAACCCTGATCTTTTGAGGGATACTCTAACCCTAATCTTTTGAGGGGATACTCCAACCCTGCTTTTCAAAATAGTTAAGATTTAAAATCCTCCTTTGTTAAAATTATTTGTCATCTATGGGGATACTCTAACCCCACCTTTTCGAAGGGATACTCCAACCCTGTCTTTCAACCATAATTAAAATTTTTTTCTTCTCGAACTTCTATGAATGTGTCAAACAAACCTCGTTCAATCAAGAAACCCAGATGCATCTCAAAAATTATCAATTCAATTATTCCCTGATAATTGATGCCAATTGCAAGATAAATTCCTATAGTCTATCCCTTTTCTTTAACATTGCATTGAATGATCCATGTAGGTTACTTCATTTGTTGCCTTACTAATGTGATTTCTGTGTGATGATTATTTGTATTCATGTTTTCCAATCATTTCAAATAAAACTGAAGGTAATATTTGACGTGGGTATCTCTCCAGTGCCTAAAGTAGAATATTTTGTTTTTGAAAGTAAAACCTAGAGATCATTTTCGTTAAAAATCTCTATATTCCCATTCTCTTCGAGGCATATATGAGATTAAATCTTTTCATCAAAACTTAGATTTGTATTTCTATAAAATTCATGCATTAAAAAGAGGTTATATTGAAATAGTGATGAGTTAAGATCGAAGGAATCAAAACCAAGATAAGACATAGCTAGTAAAGTACCGATTTCAGGCGTTGCAAAGAAGTTCGTACCTTATCATGCGTAACCAATGCTCAAACCCAAACGATGAATCTTTGTACTAGTAGACCACGAGATCGATGCCTAGCCCGAAATGATCAGTGGTGACTCCAAGTGTTAGCCATTTTATAATCGCCATATAAGATTAATAAGATAAGTGATTCATCTTATGGTCTCCCTCACTGTGTCATAAGTCAAGAATCTGTACTTTCTCATTCTAATCATGTTACAAAAGAAAAGTCTCGGTCAAAAGATATTTCTTAGTCAGAAAAATGTTTTAAGTCATATACACCTATAGATTCATAAGGATCCACCCCAAGGCATGTTGCAACAGCTTTGTGACTCCGCTGGGGATATTATAGAGAGTTAGGCCAATAACTAGATGTGTCTTGCTAGGTTTTCGATTCTTTCGATCTTTGGTCATTATTTAACTATGACCTTTTTTTTTGTTTTGTCAACCAATCTTTTGTTTGGCATGATTGTTAGGATTGTCTTAATTTTAGTAATCATCCGTTTAATAAAAATGGTAACACAGAAGTAAACAAAAAGGTTTGATCATTTCCCTATCACACACCATGCACTTGCATGTGCATTAGTGTCCTGCCAAACTCCATGGAATGGTTATAACCTAATCATTAGGAGGAAATAAGCTATTTGCCTTCGTGAGTAACCCTTCGCATAGGGATGGCAATAACTTCCAGGATGCAAATTACCTATGTCTCTTATGAGTAACCCTTCGCATTTGCATAAGGAAATACATCTAACGGATTAAACCCATTTTGCCAAACCCATGATGGGCTTAGGATTAGGGTCCCTCGACTATCTTTATCGGACAGAGGAGCAATTCAGATACCTATTTAGGCATCCATTTAAAACTTATATAGTGAGCCTTATGAGATAAACCACGTCAAACCATACCCAAGCACTGCTAGAATACTCAAAGAATAGGGCCACTCAGTGAAACATTCTTAACCTTTACTTTTAATTGCCATAATTATGTAGGTGACAATGAGTATACAATTGTCACCTGCATCTGCATTTTTATCATTTATCAAGGCATGTCGTCGTGCCACCTGAACGATGGCTAATCTTTGTATAAATAAGTAACGGTGAACAAAAACCATCATTTATAATCTCTTATACTATAAGCCGTTATGCTGTCTGAGTCATGGCTTGACGTGCATCTGCACTTATGGTGATAAACGAATATTACTGTTGGTCTATTATTTTTCCATTAAAATAAAATATTGCATCACCTCATGAAGGGCAGATTACATCCTGGCATGTTGAAATGCTGCCCGTTTCTGGTCTCACTACCTTGGTTGAGACATGTTATGAATTTTTTGTTGTAATGTTTTTAAATTCTTTATTTCCTTACATTTGTCTCCTATATGTTCCACTAACTTATTTTCCCTTTGTTTGTGCTTTGGTGCATGCATCATTTCATCATAACCATCATGACTATCTTCATTTTGGGATAATTATTCTGGTTCGATGTTCAGTAAAGGGCATCACATATGGAGCAACAGCTTATCTCTATTATCGAGTCCTTTAAAAATGTCAGAACATGGTCAGAAGGTCGCGAATGTCAAGATAGGGACATCCTAAAGCCCGATTACGTCTCAAAAATGTGTGAAGAGGTCAAAATCGATTTTTGTTATAATGATTGTTAGAATTGAAGCACATTTGGGATAGCTGGGATAACAATGAGAAAGAAGCCTTCATTAAAAAGTACGAGGATATAGCTCTCTTACTTTGAGTTTAGTTGGATGATGGCTTGTTACGAGCAGTGACACAGTTTTGTAATATGGCCTATCGATGTTTCACCTTCGACCAACAAGATTTAAACCCTACCATTGATGAGTGCACAGCTCTGTTTAACATAGAAAGGGCCAAGTCAGACCAGATTTACTACAAAGCACTAACGACTCCTCCATTCAAGAAAAGGTTGAGGCAAATTCTTGGAGCCATAAAAGCATAGGTTGACAATCACATCAAAGTAGAAGAGAGCAGCGAATGCATTTCTTGGGCTAGCTTGAAAGACACCATGGTTAATCTTTCTGATCAAAAGAAAACTCAAGATGTCTATGCTCTGGCAATTTACGAGCTTCTTATATTCCCGAAGACTTTAGGTTGTGTAAAGGTAGTAGTCACAGATTTTTTTTTCCTATGTCGCAACATCAACCCTGCTTCTGCCATCGTCACTGAAACCATTCGTGCCCTCAACTTTTATAAAAGAACGACAATAAGAAGGTTTACGGGTGTGCCCTATTGCTCCAAAAATGGCTCTTAGGTTATCTCTGTGTTAAGAAAGAAAGAGTTAGGCAAAATTTATTCTTTAAGATCAGTCCTTTTTCCATAGCATTAGAGGAAAAATGTCATCAAGATAAGACAGAAAAGCATTAGGTCAAGGAATTACAAAACATCAAGGAGGAAGAAATCATGTGAAGAGCCCCATAGGTGTTCCCTCAGTTAATTGTGTACAGATGTGGAGACTACACTTGTGTATCGCTCCTAGGATTATGGGGAAATTCCTGTTATGCTCTTTTATTAGTATTGCATCAATTCTAGTGCTAGCAATTCATCTCATTCTTTGAAGACTTGGGACATTGGGATTTTAAATACAGAGAGCCCAATTATAAAGCAAAAGTCTAGTTAGCTTTCTAAGCCTAGAAGAAGGTCTATTATATGGAAAGATACTGGAGAGGAAGCCTCACCATGCCTAGATATGAAGAATGAAGACTCCATTGAATCAACAATTCTTTGCCACCACCCAACTTTGGGGTGCTGCAAATCCTAATAGAGGAACTACCTTCTAAAATCAAGCTACTTAGGAGGAAGTTTGAGCAAGAAAATGCATCCTTTGCCACAAAAATCTCTCGACTTAAGAAAGAAAAAGGCAGCTAAAGATGGATATCTATCTTAAAAGTGATGAAATGGATCGAGTCATTAAAGAAATGGATCACTTTAAAGATGACCTTGAAAGCCTAACCAAGGATTATGTGACGCTCTGAAAAGCTAACAAGTCTCGATGTATTAGCAAGACATCAATCGAATAGGAAGCGAAAGTTGCCACTCTCAATCGTGAGCTAAATCAACAAAAGGAGGAAGTCAAAACCAGTAAAGAAAAGTTCACAAGGGCATGTGCTCTTGCTTCCACCTACCAACGAAGGAATCAAAGAATTGAGGCCCAAATACAAGATACAAGAGTTGCTAGGGTTAAAAATGAAGCCCTTATTTATAAAATCTAGGAGTTAGAACAGTTTTTCTAGGTTTATCAAGGTTATATCAATGAACTAACAAGGGCTTCAGAGCAACGTGAACTAGATTGGCAAGCGACAATCAGCTAAGCACGTCTGAACGACCAAGAACAACATCAGCACCTCGCTAAACAAGTTCAGATGGCTCAACAAGAGGTGAATGACATGATTGAAGTAGCTCAGTCCATAAGGCAAGACATCATACCTGTTGGAGATCATGAGCAACAATTTTTGGGTTTTCTTGATCATGTGATTACACAATGTAATCACGTTAGATACTTTCAGTTGCAATCATGTCATAAAAGAAAAACCCTTTTGTGACTTTATGAATGATGTTATTGATGAAACTGTTCCAGGAATCAATTGTCTCTAATTCATATGCACATTTAATTCCACCATTTTTCATCACACTTGCATCAATCATTCATTATCTTAGCTCATCATTGCATCATAAATGCTCATTAATAAATACATTTTTAAATAAAAGTCTAATACAAGAATTGGGCCATAAAAGTGCAAGGGATTTCGAGATCAATCAGGAGCATGGATCCTTACATCACTACAACACACGATGCCGTAAGCAAATCATGGAAAGTGATTATGAAGCTCATATTGAGCGACTTGAGCTAATGGTTAAGGAATCACAAGACCAGATGCTTTATTAGCAATACGAAAGGCAAAATCAAATTACAAAACTTATGGAACTAATGGCTACCTTTATGAAAGAAAAAGGGAAAGCCAGCACTGCTGAAACAAGTAATGATCCTCCCAACATTGAAAGTCCCCCTACCAATAATCCAAAACCCACCCAAGGGGAAACTAGATAAGAACAATGGCCAGCTCCTACACCTACTGCTCAGGCTCTGCCAGTTATCTACCTAAATCCCGTTGCAGCAAGTCAATTAATTCTTAGTACTCAAGAGGTGAACATAGAAGTTTCATCGGTAGATCCAATAACCTTTGACCATGATAAACTAGAGAAAACAGAAGGTCAAAAGTCCACCCTAACTATAGAAAAGGTGAACAAATTCTAGCTAGTAGAAAAACACCTCCAAACTATCGAGGGGAGTGACAAGTTTAGAGCTTTTAACATGCAATCACTATCTTTCATGTCTAACCTTGCTATTCCTCTGAAGTTAAAGTCCTAGTGTTTGAAGAGTTTAATGGAAGCATCGACCCTTCCGTCCATGTCCAAATGTACCTACAAAAAATGGCCAGGTATAAGAAAGATGAAAAGCTCCTCATCCATTTCTTCAAGCATAGCCTCACTAAGGCAACAGCTTGGTGGTATATCGAGCTAGACAATATCACAATCCAATCATGGGCTAACTTGGCTAAGGCATTTCAAAATCAATACAAGCGCGTATCAGATTAGGTCCCAGATCGACTTTCCTTGATGAATTTTTAGAAGAGATCCACTGAAAGTTTTAGACAATACACCTAAAGGTGGAGAGAAGAAGCAGCCCTAGTCCAGCCTTCCCTTACAAAAAAAAAAAATGATAGTCACTTGCATTGATGCCTTATGTGCACTTTATTATGAGAAGCTCGTAGGGAATGCCACCAAGAAATTTGCAGACTTAGTACTCTCTAGAGAAATAATCGATGCTGCCATTAAGAGTGGTAGAATGCCTATCAAGGAAATAGCTAGATCAAGTAAGAAACCCATTACCGATAAAAAAAAAGGAAAAAGAGGCTAATGCCATAAGTTATGCTAGCTTATCTCAGCCAAAATGTCATTAAACACTCGACCCTCACTACCTAAGCATGCTGTATTCTTGCCCTATCACCATACACCATAAGCCAATTAATGCCATAACCTACAACCCATCCTTTACAATCCCATTCAACCCATCATAAAGCTAGCCTCCACAAGTTCACCAAAGTACCAATCAAGCAACCAATAATACACTTGGCAATCGAGGTGCAAATCAATAAAGACAACATTTTGATCCCATCCCTATGACTTATAAGGTGCTTTACCAAACCTTGCTCTAAAATCATTTAGTGGCCCTAACCTATGTCCTGAAAAAGAAGCCACCATACCAACAATGGTATAACCCTAACGCCTACTATGAATACCATGCTGGGGTAGCAGGGTATGACATTGAGAACTCCATATCTTTCAAATGAAATGTGCAAAATCTAACTAACTCAAAAGTCTTGTAGTTCAAGATAAACCAGAGACCAAATGTTGTTGCCGATCCTTTACTAAAGCATACTGAGCCAGCTGTAAACATGATCGATGTTAAGAACAAATATGAAGTCAAGGCAAGCATAAAGATGTAAGGATATCAATGTTCTTGATCTGGCAGGCATTGATTTAGGTCAGGTTGCTCAACGTAATAGAAAAATTAAAAGACAATCTCGACAACTTTTATGACTTCTATATAGTTATAAGTCATACCCTACAAACATGCAGGGAGTTTAGGTCCATGGTTCAAAGAATGATGAATGAAAGCCAAATAGAATTCTATCATGAAATCATAACTACTGCTAAATCTATCAACATGATAGGAGATAAAACCATGCAGCCGCCTTACGAGGGAAATCGATCTCTCATTTTTTATGGCAAGTCAAGTCCTAAAGCTAGTTTATTAACACCTATACCAAAGTTAGCTATGGAGATACCAAAACCATTCCCATATAAGAGCAACAAAGCTATCCCACAAAAATATGAGAATCAGGTAGTGATAATTGAGGAACTAACCTTCATAACTGATGCAACAAAACTATCAAAAGTTAGTCACCTAACCCATAGCGGTAGGTGTTACGCTCCCCTAGCTCAAGAAAAATAGAAGGTTGATACATCTCCAAGCAGCAGTACCACTCAAGCCCAAGCAAAGAATTTTGAGCCTGAGAAAGTTAAAGAAGCAGTGAATGAAAGGGAAGCCATGGAGTTTTTCAAGTTTATCAAGCACAGTGAATATTGCATTATAGACTAGTTAAGCAAACAACCTGCACAGATCTTTATGCTATCTTTGCTTTTTAATTTAGAGGTTCATCAAAATGCATTATTGAAGGTGTTAAACCAAGCATACATGCTAGTGGATATCTTCATGGACAAATTGGATCGGCTAGTGAACAACATCGTAGTTGATAATTATATCTTCTTCACTAATGATGAAATCCTACTCGGAGGTAGAGGTAGTTATAAAGCTCTACATATCACTAACCATTGCAAGGGATGCATTTTGGCCAAAGTACTCGTAGACAGTGGGTCAGCCCTTAATGTCATGCCTATGACTACATTAAGCAAACTCCCTGTCGATCAGTCTAACATCAAAAGTAGCCATACCATAGTCCAAGCTTTTGATGGAACATGTCATAAAGTGATTGGAAATATCACAATCCAGCTCCACATAGGCCCATGTACATATGAAATGGACTTTCAAGTTATAGATATTAATCCTTCTTACAATGCCCTATTAGGAAGGCCATGGATACACTCCGTCGGAGCCATCCTATCTTCTCTCCATTAAAAGCTCAAATTTATGATACATGACAAAGTAGTCACCATTGAAGTTGAAAAAGGAATGATCACCACTGCTTTCACTGAAGATATCTATATAGAGCCTAATGAAGATGCACCAGAGTCATCCTTCCAATCTTTTGAGTTCATTAATGCAACATTTATGGGAAAATGATTGCCAATAGTTGAACCCCACCTGTTAAAGAGCGCCCATTTGGGTTTAAAAATGATCATCGATAAAGGTTCTTGTGCTAGAAAAGGGCTTGGCAAGAATCTGCAAGGGATGGCTTGAGCTCTATAGGTCACCACTCAAGCCAACAAAAGAGGCCTAAGATTCAAAGCCAATACACACTCAAGAAAGCAGCTAGGATCTGCAACTAAGAGATGACACGATCATTGGGTTGAGAGGGAAATCGAAGCCGACAATGTTTCCATCTCTCCACGAGATATTTTGTTTAAGAGGATAAATTGATCCAAGCCAACTAGAAAAGCAAAACCTAAAGATGCTTGATCATCTTAAATAGAGCACTTAACAACCTTTATCTCTAAGATACTAAAACATAAAATTCATGTCCTTCCACTAAAACTTGATTTTGATGAAAGGGTTAGGATGAAAGTCCCTACACTTTTCTTGTCCCTTTTATGTAATATCAAGAAATGAAAATCTACCTATCCTTTCCCAAAGGCAGTTAGGTGTCCTATGTATAGGACATTTTTTATCAAACATTATCAATGAAATAACTTTTGCATATATCATTCCATATTGTGTTTCACTTTTAAACTTTTTTTTGTCTCCATTGCTCTTTTGCCTTTATTTTTATCCAAATCCCTTGGTTGTGTGTGTGCCTTTTACAATGTTTATTTCTTTACCCTTTCAAGTGTCCTGACAATAGTGACGTGGATGTGTCTAATGGGTTTTTGAAGATGATTTTGAACAGTCAAATTGCGCTAGTGAAGTTAATCTTGAAGAAGATTTTGAAGAAAGCTCTGTACCACCCAACCTCTTAAGATTAGTTGAGCAAGAAGAGAAACAAATCATGCCCCATGAGCCATAATAGAAGTAACAAATTTGGGTACTCAGGAGGATCGAAAGAAGATTAAAATTGAAACCTTAATAAAGTTAACAGTTAGGACTAAGTTAATAGAATTACTCTAAGAACATTGGGATGTATTCGCTTGGTCATATCAAGAGATGCCAAGACTTGACATTGCTATAGTAGTCCACAAGCTTCCCATCAAGCCTAAATATAAACTGATCCGGCAAAAATTAAGAAGGATAAAGCTAGAAATGCTTCTCAAAATTAAAAAAGAATTTAAGAAGTAGTTTAATGCAAGGTTTATTAGAGTAGCCAAATATCTAGAATGGGTTGCCAATATAGTCTCAGTCCTAAAGAAAGATGGCAAAGTATGAATGTGTGTTGATTATCGAGAATTGAATCGCGCTAGTCCCAAGGATAACTTTTTGTTACCCTATATCAACACTTTGGTAGACAACACGACCAAGAATTCTCATTCATGGATGGATTCTCAGGCTACAACCAGATCAAGATGGCACCCAAAGACATGGAGAAAACAACTTTTGTAACCATGTGAGGGACATTCTGCTATAATGTCATGCCTGTGAGACTAAAAAATGCTAGGGTAACATATCAACGAGCCATGGTAGCCCTGTTCCATGACATGAAGCATAAAGAAATTAAAGTCTACATTGATGACATGATTGCCAAGTCAACAAAAGAGGATGAGCATGTCATAGACCTTCAGAAACTTTTTGAACAGCTATGAAAATTTTAACTCAAATTGAATCCTATCGAGTGTACCTTCAGAGTCACTCTAGTAAGCTTCTAGGCTTTATAGTCAGCAAAAAAGGGATTAAAGTTGACCCAGACAAAGCCAAAGCCATTTAAGATTTGCCACCACCTCAAACCTAAAAGGAAGTGAGAAGCTTTTTGGGGAGACTAAACTACATTGCTAGATTCATATCCCAGCTCACTGACAAATGTGACTTCATCTTTCAGCTCCTTCACAAACAAAATCCAAGAGAGTGGAATGAGGCATGTCAAAAAGCCTTTGATAAAGTCAAACATTATGTGTCAAGCTAGCCAATGTTGGTACTGCCAGTACCTAGTTGACCTTTAATCTTGTACTTGGCAATCTTTGACAAATCTATGGGTTGTGTATTAGGGCAACATGATTAGTCATGAAAGAAGGAAAAGTAATCTACTATTTAAGCAAAAAGTTCATGGAATGTGAATGCAACTACTCCACAGTCGAGAAGTTGTGCTATGATTTGGTATGGATGGCTAAGAGACTCAGGCAGTACATGCTATATTACACCACTTGGTTGATTGTAAGGCTTGATCCTATCAAGTATCTATGCAAAACCCTTGCACTATCAAGAAGGTTGGCTAGATGGCAAGTCCTTTTTTCTGAATACGACATTGCCTATGTTAGTTAAAAGGCCATCAAAGGTAGTGCGATAGCTAATTTTCTGGCAAGTCAAATGGCAGATGATTATGAACCCTTAAGTTTTGACTTCCCAGATAAAGATCTAATGTGCATTTCTAAAGATGAAAACAATTTTAACCAAGATTGATCCTGCAAGATGTATTTTAATGGAGCATCAAATGCTTTAGACATAAAATTAGGGCAATATTGATGTCACCCGATAGGAGTCAATATCCATTTACAACAAGACTAAATTTTAACTGCACAAATAATATCGTAGAATATGAAGCTTGTGTCATAGGGCTTTAAGTAGCCATTGAGAGGAATGACCCGATGGGAGTCATTATCCATTCATAATAAGGCTAAATTTTGACTGCATAAATAATATCACAGAATATGAAGCTTGTGTCATAGGGCTTTAAGCAGCCATTGAGAGGAATGTCAAGACATTATAGGTGTTCGGTAATTCAGCCCTAGTCATCTACCAATTGAAAGGGGAATGGCAAACTCACGATGCCAAACTGATGTAGCATGGGAAGTTGATAGCAGAGCTTAAAAAAGAATTTAATGATCTTAGTTTTTGGCATTTACCTCGAGAAGAAAACCAAATAGCTGATGCTTTGGCTACCTTGTCATCCTTGTTTAAAGTTAACCAAGAGTTAGATGTTGCTCCTATCCAGATGAGCATATACATAACTCTAGTTCATTATCACAGTGTCAAAAAAGAGAAGGATGGCCTACCATGGTACTATCATATCCTTGGTTATATCAAGGATCAATAATATCCCAAACATGTAATTGAGACTAATAAAAGGACTATCAAAAGGCTGGCTATGGGATTTGTTCTTGATGGAAAAATCCTATACAGAAGGAGTCACAATCAAGTATTGCTCAGATGCATTGACACTCTTGAAGCCAAAAAGATCCTAGAAAAATTTCATGAGGGGATTTGTGGCACACATGCTAATGGACATTATATGGCCAAGCAAATAATGAGAGCTAGTTATTACAGGTTAATCGTAGAGAAAGACTGCATCAATTACGCTTAAAAATGCCATAAGTGTTAAATCTATACGAGTAAGATAAATGTCCCTTTAGTGTCACTTCACGTTATGACAACCCCATGGCCGTTCTCCATGTAGGGCATGGACGCAATCATGCCAATCAACGCTAAAGCTTCCAATGGGCATTATTTTATCTTGGTAGCAATAGGCTACCTCGTATGCTAATGTCACTAGATAGACCGTCTATAAGTTTGTTAAGTGGGACATCATTTGTAGATATAGCCTCCCGAACCAAATCATCACAGACAATGCAAGCAACTTAAAGAATAAAATCTTGCAAGCGGTCTACTCACAGTTTAAGATCTAACATCATAATTCTGTCCCTTATCACCCAAAGATGAATGGGGTAGTCGAGGCAGCTAACAAAAACATTAAAAAGATAGCTGAAAAAATGGTCGAGACTTACAAAGACTGGCATAAGAAGCTATTTTTTGCACTTCATGCCTATCGGACCTCAGGTCACACTTCCACGAGTGCTACCCCACTTTCTTTTGTTATAGGATAGAAATTGTATTGCCTATCAAAGTCGAGATCCCTTCTCTTAAAGTCTTGATGGAAACCAAACTTGAAAAAGCTGAATGGGTTAAGAACAGACATGACTAGCTCAACCTCATCAAGGAAAAATGCATGAAAGCCATCTGCCATGGTCAAATGTATCAAAGATGCATGATCGAGTCCACGACAAAGATGCACCCATGACAATTTCACCTACATGAATTAGTATTGAAGAAGATCCTCCTAATTCACAATGATGCACAGGGCAAGTAGACCCCTAATTGAAAAAGATTGTATGTCGTGAAGTAAGCCTTCTTCGGAGGGGCCCTAATCTTGTAAAAAAGGATGGCAATGTCTTGCCCAACCCAGTTAACTCAGACGTATTACAGGTAAAGAGCGAAAACCTAAAAAAGAATCCTTAAAAAAAAAAGAAAACAAAAACAACAAAAAAAGAGTAAAAAGAAAAAAAAATGAAAACAAAAAAAGAAAAAAAAGGGTCCAGATGAAAATTTGAAAAGGGCATCTAGGCAGCCAACCCGACTATAGTTGAAAACCTATAAGGGCGACTTGAAAAGATCAATTTTGATAGGGCATAAACTAAAAGCACCTACAGGACAATGCAAAGCAATCTTAGGATCTTCTAAAGATTAACTCATTCTAGTCACATTTATTATTTGAGAAAGATCCTAAAAAACACCTAAAGAACATCCATGTTATGATTGTAAGAGGCATCTTTCACCCAAAAGATCATCTTTCTGGCTACGCTATCACTTGTTTATCAAAAGATATATCAAGTTATGTCTCTTTGTTGTCATGAATAAATATTGCCTTATTTCTTTTAACCCTCGTACAATTCACATTGCACTTGCCATTTCATTGATAATGTTTAACAATCAACTAAAATATGCGTCAAGACATCTTGATATTATATCAAAAAGAAAAGCATAAGGAACTCTGCTCATGCCCTGATCATCAAGATCATGCATTTTTCGTGTCCAAACACCCACTCAACATGACCATAGACCAAACCATTTCTTACTTTCACAAGCCATATCTCAAGAAAAAAACATTTTAAGCTAAACAAAAATCAACCCATACATTTTGTCAGAACGTTATTAAAACCAGAGACATTAACCTAATCAGTCAAACAGTCTCCAAATTGTTGACAATGCCTTCTAATTATCAGAAAAATGATTGAGCCTCCCAAATCAGGAAATACAATAATCTAAATTCTTGAGAATAGATTTTTGTCGTACCCTTAGTGGAGTTGGAATAACCTATAATCCCCAACAGGATTAGGAAAATTCCTAACCATAGTTGCAAAAAAAATGAATCACCATCCCGATGAGAGTCTAAATGACGTATAAGAAAAACTACGGCTATCTCCCATATTAGACTTCACATCATGCAATCATGATAGCATTCCACATCATGCATTCACATTACCATCAAACATCATGATTTTTACAATGTTACCTTAAGCCAGGTTCAGCAAACCTCTAAGTATTCCCTGGTAATAACTTTAGGCTTCGTAAACCAAGCGTTATTTAAGAGGCACCTATCAAGAAACCTTCTTAAGCCCATAAGTCAGTGGCACCCTTTTCAAAGCCCATAAGTCAATGGCACCTTTTCAAAGCCCACAAGTTAGTGGCATTCTTTTCAAAGCCCAAAAGTCAGTGGCACCCCTTTAAAGCCTATAAATCTATGGCACTTTTCAAAAAGCCCATAAGTTAGTGGCACCATTTTCAAAGCCTACAAGTTAGTGGCATTATTTTCAAAGCCCATAAGTCAGTGGCACCTCTTCAAAGCCCATAAGTTAGTGGCACCTTTTCAAAGCCCATAAGTCAGTGGCACCTTTTCAAAGCCCACACAAGTTGGTGGCACCAAGTTTAAGTTAAAGCCCGCATAAACTAGTGGCACTTGAATCAAAGCCCACACAAGCTAGTGGCACCTAAGTCTAAGTCAAATCTCACATAAGCCGGTGGCACCTAAGTCTAAGTCAAAGCCCACATAAGCTGGTGACATTTAAATCAAAGCCCACATGAGCTGGTGGCACCTAAGTTCAAGTCAAAGTCCATACAAGCATATGGCACCCACATCAAAAATCCACGTTACTCTGCACTTGCCTAAGGGGGTCAAACCTTAAAAACCTAATGCCCTAGTAGGAAGGGTAAACCCTACAAAATTCACTTAAACCTCTATTAGGATCCCTACTAATACACTGCACTTATCACAGCAAAGTATTAATTACAATTTATTTCTTTATAGGTGTTTTGGGGATAGTTATTCCACCGTAGACAAAATAGTCTCTATTTGTCTTTGTCCTATTTTGATTCTCAGCAACAATCAAAGAATGGCAGCTATAGACACCTTATTTTGTTTGGGCTAATTTTTTAACAACCTAGGGCATGGACGTGAGAGGACGTAGTTCAAGGTGTCCAGGGACAAAAGATATGAGAAAATTGAGTGTATTGATGCATGGTTCTCATGTATCGATACAATACTCCAACGATCCAAAAATTTGAATATCCCTATTTGTATTGATACATCATGTAAATGTATCGATATATAAGCTTATGTATTGATACAGGAGCTCATGTATCGATACTAGGCCATGCCAAGACCAGAACATGTATTCTATAAAGAAATGTATCGATACATATCAACATGTATTGATACAATGGTTCATAGTATCGATACAATTGTTCATAGTATCGATACAATTGTTCATAGTATCGATACAATGTTTATTGTATCGAACACTCAAGGTTTTTAGACCAAATGTATAAATACATTCTACAATGTATCGATACGTGTAGGCCATTTTTCATGATTCGAGAATTTTTGACTCATCCTTCATTGATCTAAAATTTGATTTTAAGTCATTTATTTGCATAAAAAAAGATCAAAACTCATATCAGATTACGAATTTGGACTTTTGAATTAATCAAAACATTTTTGAAGTCTAAATTAGATAAAAAAATGTTAATGTCACATGATCATTCTACTTCTCCCTAGTTTGTTAACCAAGATCAACATCAGCCACCTTATTTGCTAAAAAATCATTTTAGCATTGAAACCAGCCACCCTATGTCCATCACATTAGCAGCAAGTTGCCCCTATAGCCACTCTATACCCACCAAGCTGACATCATTTTGTTTGCCTTGAGAAATGATTAAAAACACGTCTAATTTGGCTCTAAAATGCTGGTATAAGTAGACCACTGATATCTCAACTGAAAAGAGGATATTCTAGCTTGTTTTAGCTTACAAAAACACATTCATACATTAAGAAAACCAAATCCCATAGCTCTTCATTCAATGCCCAAAAATGACCTAAAACACTCACTCTCAACCTTTACATATTTTGAAAATCATCCTCATCCATACCAAAAGCAAAGCCTCACTATTTCTCTCTTTTTCTTGTTGATTAACAACAAGAAAACTAGGGAAATTCAAGCCATCTCTGCTGCTTTATTTGGCCAAAATTGAAGTCTTATTGGTATAATTTTGTACACATTTTGAAAATCACCCTCATCCATACCATAACCAAAGCCTCATTGTTTCTCTCTTTTTCTTGCTTATTAACAATAAGGAAACTAGGGAAATTCAAGCCATCTCTACTGCTCTATTTGGCCAAAATTGAAGTCTTATTTGTATAACTTTGTACTTTATCATTTTCATCTTTTGCTTTTTAGCACTTTCATCATTTTAGTGAGCTCTCCATGTTTCCATCACCCTTTTAGGATTATCATGCATTATTGTGGCTTTTGGTTATGGTAGTTTAGGATTTGGATGCCTTAATGACCCTTTGATGTGCAAAATGCCTCATTTCATCTTCATTATTTTGATAGCTCTTGCTCATACATTTTATGCGATATCCATGTATCTTGTTATGATTAATCCATTTATGAATCCTTAGCCTAACATATTTCAAGCATATTTATACATTAGCCTGCAGCTTGTCATGAATCATTGTCATTTTCAGCATCCACAACATTTTCTTATCAAAGTGCAACACTTTCTTTGTGCTGACCATTGGTAAAGTTAGTATCCCCATTCATGTTATGTGCCATCCCTTTGTATGTTTGTTGTCTTCTCTTTGTTAAAGTACATGTTCGATGGCTGTAAAAAAAAAAAACTAATTTTCAAAAACTCCCTAAGCCAAGTATGCTAACCTCAACCAATAAAGACTAGCATGAACTTAGCATTTTCCTTAAAGTTAACTAAAAATCTTAGGGAAGATGAAGTTTTCTAGATCTGTAATGCTGATTAAATAAGCTTAAAACTTCTAATTTTCCAATGAAAATGGCCTTGCACCTGTTCCCTAAATATTCGTGCCTTGTTTTTAAGTCAAAACCTTAAGTGATATGATCAACGGACTATTTCATCATCCCAAATTACTTCAGGGTTAAGCAAATAAGTTTGCAATGCTCAAGCCATTCTTTCCCTTCAGTCATGAACATTCGAATGTCAATGACTCGAGTTTGGACCCAAAACATAGAGAAAATAAGAAATATCCTCTGCTTTGCTTTATCCCCTACTGGTAGCATCATTGTGACAAATTGAACAATTAGTTTAAAATCCCAAACAATTTTTCCTGAATTTTATAGTATTTTTCTCCAAAATTGAGTCAAAATATCATTAAAATGAGGTTTTATTCCCCCCGGATCAGTCTGGATGAAAGAGTTATAATTTTTCAAACCTAGATTATTTGGAATCCCTAGAGTTAACAAAGTGCATTTTGGTTGGGCCTTTTAGGCCCACTAAACGATTTTTCCTAATCCATCCAACATTTTTCCTAAAAGGTTCATGAAATCCCTTTCTAGAAAGGTATTGTTTGCATTGTTTTGATACCAAACGAGTCCGAAATGATATGTTGAATTTTGACACACCCTTTTTCTCGCATGCTTTGTTGGTAGCATAATTGATCCAAATTTGAAAATTTATTTCCCCAAAAAGTGATTTTTAGGATATTAGCAATATTTTTAGATTAACCCTCATCCAATTACCTTTCTGACAGTATCTTATCCATCCTCTAAAGCCTTCAAACTAATCTAGAATAAATTTGGAAAGTGGGATCACGTGATCCTGTCCCCTGTTCTCGGTCATGGTCAAACTTAAGTTGTTTTCACAAATTTCATCTCGAGACATTTGAATGTCTCTGTATCACCCTGATCAGACTCGAGAACATGCTTTAACCTCTCACAAGCTCGTATCAGGGCATAAATATATTTTTTTTACATCTTTACTATCCTCGTTCACGATAATTTGTTTTGCCAATTCGTCAAAATGCTCACACATTAACTTAAGTTTTCCAACTCGACTTCTTTAAAGAGTGACTGATAATGTCACCTTTGAGGATACTCCAATCCCATCTTTTTAGGGGGATACTCCAACCCCTGCCTTTCAGCCATAATTAAATTTTTCTCTTTCCTGGACATCCATGAATGTGCCAATAGTCAAACCCGTTTTTTTGGAAAAAAACCTTACTTAATCAAGGGACCTAGATGCGTCTCAAAAATTATTGATTTGGTTATTCCCTGATAATCGATGCTAATTGCGAGATATATTCCAATAGTCCATCTCTTGCCTTTATCATTACATTGAATGGTCCATATTATGTTACTTCATTCATTGCCATACTAATGTGATTTCTTCATGCTGATTATTTGCATGCATGTTTTCAAAACATTTCAAGTAAAACTAAAGGTAATATTCCATGTGGGTATCTCTCCAGTGCCCAAAGTGAAATATTCCATTTTTCAAAGTAAAATCCAGAGCTCATTTTTATTGAAAATCTTTATATTCCCCATTTCTCTGAGGCATGCATGAGATTAAATCTTTTCATCAAAACCTGGATTTGTATTTCGATAAATTTCAAGCATTAAAAAAGGGTTATATAAAAATAGTGATGAGTTAAGATAAAAAAAATCAAAACTGAGATAAGATATAACTAGTAAGGTACTGATTTCGGGCATCACAAAAAGGTTCATGCCTCATCATGCTTAACCAACTCTTGAATTCAAATGGCGAATCTTTGTACCACGAAGCCATGGGATTAATGTTTCGAGTTTCGTAACACAAGACATAGGTTTCAATATGCATCCGATCATGCCTAGCCCAAAATGACAAGCACTAGCCACTTTGTGATGGTTATCCGAGACCAATAAGATGAGCATTCGTCTTATGGTCCCCCTTACTGTATGCGAATCAAGAATCCATACTTTCTTAGTCTCATCATGTTGTAAAGGAAAAGTCTCAGTCAAGAAGAGATTTCCTAGTCATAAAAATATTTTTAGTCATATACACCCATAGATCCATGAGGATTTACCCTAAGGCATATTGCGATAGCTTGGTGACTTTGCTAGGGACTATATAGAGAGTTAGGCCAATAACTAGTTGTCTTACTAGGTTCTCGATTCTTTCAATCTTTGATAATTATTTAACTATAACCCTTTTTTCATTTTGTAAACTAATCTTTTGTTTGACATGATTGTCAGGATTTTTTTATTTTTGAATATCATTAGTTTGATAAAAATGGTGATACGAGAGTAAGTAAAAAGGTTCGATCATTTCCCTGTCACACACCGTGCACTTGTATATGCATTAGAGTCATCCCAAACTCCACAGTGAGGTTATAACCCCATCATTTGGAGGAAGTGAGCCATCCACCTTTGTGAGTAACCCTTTGCATAGGCATAATAGTAACTTCTTGGTTGTAAATTACCTATGTCTCTCATGAGTAACCCTTCACAATTGCATAGGGAAATACATCCATTGGATTGAACCTGTTCTGCCAAACCCATGATGGGCTTAGGATAAGGTCCCTCGAATGTCCTTATCGAATGGAAGAGCAATTCGTATACCTATTTAGGCATCAGCTTAAACCTTATATAGTAAGGCCTATGAGCTAAACCATGTTAAACCATATAGGAACACTGCTAGAACACCTAGAGAATAGGGTCACTTGGGGAATCATTCCTAACCTTTACTCTCAATTACCATGATTATGTAGGTGATAATGAGTGTACAATTGTCACTCGTATCTGCATTTTTATCATTTATCAAGGTATGCCATCATGTCACCTGAACGATGGCTAATCTTTGTCTAAATAGGTGATGATGAGTGAAAAGCCATCATGCACAATGTCTTATGCTGTATGCCATTATGCTGTCCGAGTCATGGCTTAACGCGCATTTGCACTAGTGGTGATAAATGAATATTACTACTGGTTGGTTATTTTTCCATGAAAATAAGATATTACATCACCTCATAAAGGGTAGATCGCATCCTGACATGTTGAAATGCTGTTGGTTTCTCATCTCACCACCTTGGTTAAGACATGTTATGAATATTTTTTTATGTTCTTTTCTTTTATACATTTCACTAACTCATTTTCCTTTCATTTTGTGTCTTGGCACATGCATCATCTCACCATAACTATCATGATTATCATCATTCTGGGGTAATTATTATGGTCCGGTGTTCAACAAGGGGCATCATTTATAAAACAACTTATCTCCACTATTAAGTCCTTTGAAAACATCAGAACATGGTTGAAAGGTCACAGCATCAAAATGAAGATATCTTAAAGCTTGATTATGTCTCAAAATGCATGAAGAGGTCAAGATCAACTTTCGTCAGAATGATTATCAAGAACTAAAGCACATTTGGGAGAGTTGTGACAGCAAGAAGAAAGAACCCTTCACTAAAAAGTACTAGGATATATCTCTCTTACTTCGAGTTCAGTTGGATGATGACTTGCTACGAGCAACGGCACAGTTTTGGAATCTAGCCTACCGATGTTTCACCTTCAACCAATAAGATTTAGTCCCTATCATTAATGAATACACAGCTCTGCTCAACATAAAAAGGGGTAAGTCTGACCAGATTTACTACAAAGCATTATCGCCTCCTCCATTCAAGAAAAAGTTGAGGTAAATTCTTAGAGCCATAGAAGCATGGGTTGACAGTCACGTCAAAGTAAAAAGGAGCAGCGAATGCATCTTTGAGGCTAGCTTGAAAGAGGCCATGATAAATATTTTTAACAAAAGAAAGTTCAAGATGTTTATGCTTGGGCAATCTACAGGCTCATCATATTCCCAAAGTTTTAGGTTATGTAGAGGTGGCAGTCACAGATTTCTTTTCTTGCCTATGTTTTGACATCAACCCTACTTCCTCCATCATCACCGAAACCATCCACGTCCTCAGCTTTTGTAAAAGAACAAGAACAAGAAGGTTTATTGAGTGTGCCCCATTGCTCTAGATATGGCTTCTTGGTTATCTTTATGTTAGGGAAGAAAGAACCAGGCATAATTTTTTCTTCAAGTTCAGTCCTCTTTCCACAGTATTAGAGGAAGAATATCATCAATATAAGACAGAAAAGGATTGTGTCAAGGAATTATGAAACATCAAAGAGGAAAAAATCTTGTGGAAAGCCTCATGGGTTTTCCTTTAGTCGATGGAGTATACATATGGAGACTACACTTGTGTACCATTCCTAAGATTATGAGGGAAATACTAGTTATGCTCCTCTACTAGTATTGCATTAGTTCCAGTGCTGGCAATTTATCTCATTCTTTGAAGACTTGGGACATTGGAATTTTGATTACGGAGAGCCTAATTATAAAGCAAAAGTTTAGTTAGCTTCCAAGCCTAAAAGAAGGTCCATCATATGGAAAGATACTAGAGAGGAAGCCTCATCAACCTGGATATAAAGAGTGGAGACTCCATCGTATCAACAATCCATTGCCACCACCCAACTCCAAGATATTGCAAGTCCTAATAGAGGAACCACCTTCTGAGATTGAGCTATTTCGAAGGGAGTTCGAGTGAGAAAAGGCATCCTTTGCTATAGAAATCTCTTAACTTAAGGAGGAAAAAGGCCGCTAAAGATGGATATCTATCTTAGGAGTGGTGAAATGGATCGAGTCATTAAAGAAAGGGATTGCTTCAAAGATGACCCTGAAAGCCTAACCAAGGATTATGTGACACTCTAAAAAGTTAAGAAGTCCTGACGTATTGGCAAGACATCAATTGAATGGAAAGTGAAAGTTACCACTCTTAATCATGAGTTGAATCAACAAAATGAGGAAATTAGAACCAGCAAAGAAAAGTTCATGAGGGCACATCCTTTTGCTTTCACCTACCAATGAAGGAATCAAAGACTCAAGGCCTGAATGTGAGACGCGAGAGTTACTAGGGTTGAAAATGAAGCCCTCACTTACAGAATCCAAGAGTTAAAATAGTCTCTCCAGGTTCATCAAAATCATATCAATGAAATAATAAGAGCTTTCGAGCAATGCGAATTAGAGTGCCAAGCAACAATTAGCCAAGCACATCTGACTTACTAAACATAGCATCAACACTTCACTGAACAAGTTTGGATGGCTCAATAAGAGGTGGATGACGTGATCGAAGTAGCTCGGTCCATAAAGTGAGACATCATACCTATTAGAGATTGTGAGCAATAACTTTTGGGTTTTCTTGATCATGTGATTACATAATGTAATCACGTTAGATACTTTCAGATGTAATCATGTCATAAAAGAAAAACCCTTTTGTGACTCTATGAATGATGTTATTGATGAAGCTATTCCAAGAATCAATTGTCTCCAATGGATATGCACATTTAATTTCACCATTTTTTATTACACTTGCGTCAATCATTCATTATCTTAACTCATCATTGCATCATAAATGCTCATCAACAAATACATTTTTAAATAAAAGTCTAATATGGGAATTGGGCCATAAAAGTGCAAGGGATTTCGAGATCAATTAGGAACATGAAACCTTACATCATGCACAGCTACAATAAATGATGCCATAAGTAGTCATAGAGAGTGATCATGAAGCTCGTATTAAGTGAGTTGAGCTAATGGTTAAGGAATCACAAGATCAGATGCTTCGTCAACAATACAAAATGCAAAATCAAATCACAAAACTTATGGAAGTAATGATCGCTTCTATGAAAGAAAAATGGCAAGCCAGCATTGCTGAAGCAAGGAATGATCCTCCCAACACTGAAAGTCCCCTTGCCAATAATCTAGAACGGGAAACTAGACAGGAACAACGGCCTGTTCCTATACCTGCCACTCAAGCTTCACAAGTCATCTACCTAAATCCCATTACTATAGGTCAATTCATTCCAGTACTCAAAAGGTGAACACAGGAGTCTTATTGACAAATTTGACAACCCTTAACCATAAGGAACTAGAGAAAACAAAAGGTCAAAAGTTGACCATGACTACGAAAGAAGTGAACAAATTCTAGCTACTGGAAAAATACCTCCAAGCTATTGAAGGGAGTGACAAGTTTGGAGCTTTTGATGCAAAATCGCTGTCTTTGGTGTCCAACCTTATTATTCCCCTGAAGTTTAAAGTCCCAGAGTTTGAGAAGCTTAATAGAACCACTGACCCTTCCATCCATGTCCAAATATACCTATGAAAGATGGCTGGGTATGGGAAATATGAAAAGCTCCTCATCCATTACTTCCAGCATAGCCTTACTGGGGTAGCAACTCAATGGTATATCGAGCTAGATAATGTGAAAATCCAATCATGGGCTGAAATATCCATTGAAATTTATAGGCAATACGCCCAAAGGTGGAGAGAAGAAGTAACCTTAGTCCAGCCTCCCTTTATAGAAAATGAGATGATGTCACTTTCATTCACACATTACGTGCTCTTTGTTACGAGAAGCTTATAGTGAATGCCACCAAGAAATTCATAGACTTAGTTCTCTCTAGATAAAATGATCGATGTCACAATTAAAAGTGGTAAAATATTGGTTAGGGAAATAGCTAGATTGAGTAAGAAGCCTATTGCCTGTACGAATAAAGAAGGAAATGACAATGCCATAAATTAGGCTGGCTCGTCTTAGCAAAGACAGTGTCAAGCATCCAACCCTTGCTACTCAAGCACTCCACATTCTTACCCTGTCTCAATATCCCCATAGCAAATCTATGCCACAACATATAACCTATCATTTGCAATCCCATCAAACCCACCATAAAGCTACTATTTGTGAGTCCACCAAAATATCCATCGAGCAACCAATAATGCACTTAACAATCAAGGTCCAAATTAACAAAGGTAACACTTTAATCCTATCCCTATGACCTATAAGGAGCTCTACCAAACTTTGCTCCAAAATCACTTGTGGCTTCGATTTATATCCTAGAGAAAAAGCTGCCATACCCATAATGGTACAAGCTTAATGCCTACTATGAATACCAAGTTAGGGTTGCAGGGTATGACATCAAGAAGTATATATGTTTCAAGCAAAATGTGCAAAATTTGATTAACTCCAAAGTTTTGCAATTCGAGATGAGCCAGGGACCAAATGTTGCTATCAATCTTTTACCAAACCACACAAGTTAACCGTAAACATGATCGACATTAAGAACAAATATGAAGTCAAGGCAAGCATAGAGGATGTAAGGATGCCAATGTTCTTGGTCTAGCCATCATTAACTCAAGTCGGGTTGCTTAACATAATAGAAAATTTTGAAGATAATCCTAACAACTTTTGTGACTTCCAAACAGTTGTAGGTCATACCCAATAAACATGCAAAGAGTTTAGGTCCATAGTTCAAAGAATAATGAATAAAGGCCAGATAGAATTCTATCAGGAAACCACGCCTACTGCTAAATCTATCAACATGATAAGGGATGAAACCATGCAGCTAACTTATGGTAGAAATCGACCCCTCATTCTTTATGGCAAGTAAGTCTCGAGGTTAGTTTTTCGATACCTACACCAAAGTTAGTTGTGGAGGTTACTAAACCATTCTTGCATAAGAGCAACAAAGTTGTCCCATGGAAATACGAGAATCAGGTAGTGATGATCGAAGAACTAACTCCCACAACTGTTGCAATGGAACTGTCAAGAGTTAGTCACCTAACCTATAGTAGTAGGTGTTATGCTCCCCTAGCCCAAGAAAAATGAAGGTTGATGCATCTCCAAGCACCAGTACCACTCAAGCCCAAGCAAAGAATTTTGAGCTTGAGAAAGTCAAGGAAAAGTGAGTGAAAGAGAAGCCACAAAGTTTTTTAAGTTCATCAAGCACAGTGAATACTACATTGTAAACTAGTTAAGCAAACAACTCGCAAAGATTTCTATGCTATCTCTACTTCTTAATTTAGAGGTTCACCAAAATACATTACTGAAGGTGTTAAATGAGGCATATGTGCCATCGGACATCTTCGTCAACAAATTAGATCGACTAGTGAACAATATCATGGCTGATAATTATATCTCATTCATCAATGATGAGATCCCAACCAGAGGCAGGGGTAGTTATAAACTCTATATATGACTACCTATTGTAAGGGATGCATTTTGCCCAAAGTACTCATAGACAATAGTTGGCCCTTAATGTTATGCCCATGACTACATTAAGCAAACACCTTGTTGATTAGTCTAACATCAAGAGTAGCCAGACCATAGTCCAAGCTTTTAATGGAACATGTCATGAAGTAATTGGAAATATCACAATCCAGCTCTAGATATGCCTGTGTGCATATAAAGTTGGCTTTTAAGTTATGGATATTAATCCATCTTACAACTGCCTATTAGGAAGGCCATGGATACATTCCATCGGGGCCATCCTATCCTCTTTTTATCAGAAGCTTAAATTTATGATAAATGACAAAATAGTCACTATCTAGGCTAAAAAGGAAATGATCGCCACTGCTTTCACTGAAGAAATCTACATAGAGCCCAAAAAAAATGTACCAAAGTTATCCTTCCAATCCTTCAAGTTTGTTAATGAAACATTTATGGGAGAAGGATTGCCAATAGTTAAACCCCACCTGTCAAAGAGTGCATACTCAGGTTTAAAAATAACCATTGGCAAAGGTCTCGTGTTGGAAAAGGGCTCAGTAAAAATCTGTAAGGGGTAGCTTAAGCTCTACAAGTCATCACTCAAGTCAACAAAAGAGGCTTAGGATTCAAGGCTAATGCATAGTTAAAAAAGTAGTAAGAAAGAATGATCAGGAACCAGAGGATGACTTGATCATTGGGTTGAGAGGGGGAATCAAAGCCAACATTATCACCATCTCTCTATAAGATTTTCATTCGAGAGGATGAAAATCAACTAGAAAAAGAAAAGGCTAAAGATGTCTTAGTCATCTTAAATAAAGCATTTCATAACCTCTATCTCTAAGATACCGAGCCATAACGTGTCATTCCATTAAGACCTGATTTTGATGATGGGGTCATGACGGAAGCCCCAGCATTTTTCATGTCCCTTTCATGTAATGTCAAGAAAGGAAAACCTACCTATCCTTGCCCAAAGGTAGGTAGGTGTCCTATGTACTAGGGCACTTTTGTTAAACATTATCAATGAAATAACTTTTGCATACATCATTCCATATTATGTGTTTATATCACCACTTTTCAACCTTTTTGTCTCCATTATTCTTTTGCCTCATTTTAATCCAAATCCCTTAGTTGTGTGTGTGCTTTTTCCAATTTTTTTTCTTCACCTTTTCAGGTGTCTTGATGAAAGTAATATGGATGTGTCTGATGGGTTACTAAAGATCGATTTTAAATAGTTAATTTGCACTATTGATATTTATCTTAAAAAAGATTTTGAAGAGAGCTCCATACCATTAACCTTTTAAGATTAGTTGAGTAAGAAGAGAAGCAGATCATGCCCCATGAAGACCCAACAGAAGTTATAAATCTAGGTACTCAAGAGGATTAAAAGAAGGTTACAATTAGAACCTTAATAAAGTCAACAACTAAGACCAAGCTATAAACCTACTCCATGAATATCGAGATGTATTCGCTTGGTCATATCAAGACATGCCAAGACTAGACACTGATATAGTGGTCCATAAGCTTCCCATCAAGCCTGGATGCAAACCAATCCGGTAAAAGTTAAGAAGGATGAAACTGAAGATGCTTATCAAAATTAAAAAGGAAATCAAGAAGCAATTTGATGTGGGGTTTATCAAAGTAGCCAAATATCTAAAATGGGTTGCCAATATAGTCCCAGTCCCAAAGAAGGACAGCAAAGTATGAATATGCATTGATTATCGGGATCTAATCAAGCTAGTCCTAAGGATAACTTTCTGCTACCCCATATCCATACTCTGGTAGACAATACGACCAAGAATTCTCTACTCTTCTTCCTGGAAATATTCTCGGGCTATAACCAGATCAAGATGGCACTCGAAGACATGGAGAAAACAACTTTTGTAACCATGTAGGGAACATTTTGCTATAATGTCATGCCCTTCAGACACAAAAATGCTGGGGCAACCTATCAATGAGCCATAGTAGCCCTATTTCATGATATGATACACAAAGAACTTGAGGTCTACATTGATGACATGACTGCCAAGTCAATGAAACAGAATGAGCATGTCATAGACCTTCAAAACTTTTTGAACGGCTACAAAAATTTTAACTCAAATTGAATCCTACCAAATGTACCTTTGGAGTCACTTTGGGTAAGTTTTTAGGCTTTGTAGTTAGGGAAAAAAGGATTAAAATTGACTCGACAAAGTCATAGCAATTTAAGATATGCTACCACCTTAAACCCAAAAGAAAGTGAAAAGCTTTTTGGGGAGACTAAACTATATTGCAAGATTCATATCCTAGCTCACTGACAAATATGACCCTATCTTTTAGCTTCTTCATAAACAAAATTTGGGAGAGTCAAATGAGGCATGTCAAGAAGCCTTTGATAAAGTCAAACATTATCTGTCAAGCCCATCAATGTTGGTACTGCTGGTGCCTAGTCAACCTTCAATCCTTTACTTGGCAGTCTTCGACAAGTCTATGGGTTATGAATTAGGGCAGCATGATAAGTTAGGAAAGACGAAACAAGCAATCTACTACTTGAGCAAAAAGTTCACGGAATGCATGAGCAACTATGCCATAATCGAAAAGTTATGCTGTGCTTTGGTGTGGACAACCAAGAGACTCAGGCAGTATGTGTTATATCATACCACATGGTTGATTGCAAGGCTTGATCTTATAAAGTATCTACGCGAAGTCCTTGCACTATCAAGAAGGTTGGCTAGATGGCAAGTCTTGCTTTCTGAATACGACATTGCCTATGTCAGTCAAAATCAAGGGCTGTGTGATAGCTAATTCAGTAGATAAGTATGAACCCTTAAGTTTTGACTTCCCAAATGAAGATCTAATGCGCATTTCTGAAGATGAAAATGCCTCTAACCAAGATCGATCCTAGATGATGTATTTTGATGGAGCATCAAATGCTTCAAGACATAGAATTGGGGCAATATTGATGTCACCCGATAGGAGTCATTATTCGTTCACAGCAAGGTTAAGCTTTGACTATACAAATAATATCGTAGAATATAAAGCTTATGTCATGGGGCTTTAAGAAGCCATTGAGAGAAACATCAAGACATTATAGGTATTTGATGATTCAGCCCTAGTCATCTACCAATTGAAAGAGGAATGGCAAACTCGCGATTCCAAGCTGATGCAGTATGGAAGTTGATTACAAAACTCAAGAAAAAATTTAATGTTATCAGTTTTCGACACTTACCTTAAGAAACCGATGCTTTGGCTACTTTAGCATCCATGTTTAAAGTTAACCAAGAGTCAAACGCTGCTCCTATCCAGATAAGCATCACATAACGCCAGCTTATTATTATAGTGTTGAAAAAAGGAATGATGGCCTACCATGGTACTATGACATCCTTTGCTACATCAAGGATCAGCAATACCCTAAACATACAATCGAGACTAATAAAAGGACTATTAAAAGGCTGGCTACAAATTTGTTCTCGATGGAAAAATCTTATACAAAAAGAGTCATGATCAACTATTGCTCAGATCCGTCAATGCTTCTGAAGCCAAAAGGATCTTAAAAAAAGTTCTTGGAGGGATTTGCAACACACATGCTAATGGATATCTGATGGCCAAGCAAATCATGAGAGTGGGTTATTACTGGTTGACCTTTGAGAGAGACTGCATCAATTATGCCCAAAATGCCATAAGTGTTAAATCTATACGGGGAAGATCAATGTCCCTTTAGCACCACTTCACGTTATGACAGCCTCGTAGCCCTTTTCTATATGGGGCATGGATGTGATCAAGTTAATCACCCTTAAAGTTTCTAATGGGCATTATTTTATTTTGGAAGCAATCGACTATTTCACCAAATGGGTAGAGGCTACCTTATATGCTAAAGTCACTAGATCGACTGTTTGCAAGTTTGTTAGGTGGGACATTATTTGTAAATATGGCTTCCCAAACCAAATCATCATAGATAATGCAAGCAACTTAAACAATAAAATGATGCAAGCGGTCTACTTACAATTCAAGATCTAGCACCATAATTTTGTCCCCTATCGCCTAAAGATAAATAGGGTAGTCGAATAGCCAACAAAAACAACAAAATAATAGTTGAAAAAATGGCCAAGACTTACAAAGACTGGCATGAGAAGCTATCCTTTGCACTTCATGCCTATTGGACCTCAGTTTGCACTTTCATAGGTGCTACCCTATTCTCCATTGTCTATTGGATGGAAACAGTTTGCACTTTCATGGGTGCTACCCCATTCTTTCATTATCTTAAAGTATTGACAAAAACTGAACTTGAAGAGGCTAAATGGGTCAAGAATAGATACGACCAGCTCAATCTCATCAAGGAAAATGCATGAAAGCCATCTGCCATGGTTAAATGTATCAAAGACGCATGATCCAAGCCCATCATAAAAAAATATGCCCATGACAATTTTACTCAAATTAAAACCAACATGAGCTAGTGGCACCAAAGTCTAAGTTAAAGGTCACACAAGCTGGCAACACTCCAATCAAGGCCCACATGAGCTGGTGGCACCTAAGTTAAAGTCCACACAAGCTGGTAGTACCCATATAAAAAATCCATATTACTATACATCTGCCTAAGGGGATCAAACATCAGAAAACCTAACACCCTAGTAGAGAGGGCAAACCTTACAAAATTCACTTAAACCTTTATCAGGATCACTGTCAATACACTACACTTATCACAGCAAAGTATTAATTACAATTTTTTTCTTTGCAAGTATTCTAGGGAGCATCATTCCACCCCAGACAATATAGTGTCTATTTGTCTTTGCACTATTTTTTATTTTTAGCAACGATCAAAAAAGGGTAGCTGTAGACACTGTATTTTGTTCAGGCTAATTTTTTAGTAACACGGGGCATGGACGTGAGAGAGGGTAAAAAATTATTTCTAAGGAGGTTAAGAAGGCCTATGGATCATATCAGAGATAAATGCAAAGATAAAGCATCAAAGGACGTATTTCAAGGTGCTTGAGGACAAAAGATATGAGAAAATTCATAATTTTATTTGAATGTATCAATACACGGTTCTCATGTATCGATACAATGCTCCAATGATCCAAAAATTTGAGATGTCCCCATTTTTATTGATACAACATGTAAATGTATTGATACATGAGCTTATGTATCAATACAGGAGCTTATGCATCGATACTAGGCCATGCCAAAACCAAAACATACATTTTGTAAAGAAATGTATCGATACATAACAACATGTATTGATACAATCAAGCATTGAATCAATAGAATGGCTTATATTATCAAGACAATGATCATTGTACCAATACAATGTTTGTTGTATCGATACACTTAAGGTTTTTGGACTAAATATATCGATACATGCAGGCCATTTTTCCATGGTATAAGAATTTTTGAATCCTCTACCATTGATCCAAAACTCGATTTAAACTCATTTTTTTCCATCAGAAAAGATCAAAACCCATATCAAATGATGAATTTGGACTTTGGAATTAATTAAAACATTTTTGAAGTTTTAAATTAGATTAGAAAGGTTAATGTCACATGATCACCCTACTCCTTTCTAGTTTGTTGACCAAGATCTCCATTGGCCACCCTATTTGCTAGAAAATCATTTTAGCATTGAAACCAGCCACCCTATGTCCATCAAATTGGTAGCCAGTTGCTCTTTATAGCCACTCTATAGCCATCAAGCTGACATCACTTTGTCCCCCTTGAGAAATAACCAAAAACACCTTCAATTTGGCTCTAAAACATTGGTATCAATAGACCACTTATATCCTAGCTGAGATTTGGGAGATTCCAACTCATTTTTAGCTTCCAAAACACATTCACACATCAAGGAAACCAAATCCCATAGCTCTTCACTCAGCACCCAAAAATAGCCCCAAATGACTCACTCTCAACCATTACACATTCTGAAAATCACCCTCATCCATACTAGAACCAAAACCTTATTGTTTCTCTCTTTTTCTTGCTTATTAATAATGAGGAAAAGAGGAAAATTCAAGCCATCTCTACTGCTTCAACTATTTGGCCAAAAATTAAAGTTTTGCTGGTATAATTTCTTTCTTTATCACTTTCATCTTCTATTTTTTAGCATCTTCATCATTTTAGTGAGCTTTCCATGTTTCCATCATCCTCTTAGGATTCCTATGCATTATTATGGCTATTGGTTATGGTAGTTTAGGATTCGGATGCCTTAATTTCCTTTTGATGTGCCAAATGCCTCATTTCATCCTTATTATTCTGGTAGCTCTTGCTCATGCATTTTATGCTATAACCATGGATCTTGTTATGATTAATCCATGTATGAATCCTTGGCCTAACATATTTCAAGCATATTTATACATTAGCTTGCATCTTGTCATGAATCATTGTCATTTTTAGCATCCATAACATTTTCTTGTCAAAGTTCATAACACTTTTTCGGTCTAGACCACTGGTAAAGTTAGCATCCCCATTCATGTTTATGCCATATTCATGCATCTTGTTGTGATTAATCCATGCATGAATCCTTAGCCTAACATATTTGAAGCATATTTATACATTAGCTTGCATCTGTCATAAGTCATTGTCATTTTCAGCATCCATAACATTTTCTTGTCAATGTGCATAACACTTTCTTTGTCTAGACCATTGGTAAAGTTAGCATCCCAATTCATGTTATGTGCCATCCCCTTGTTTTGTTTTTGTCTTCTCCTTGTCAAAGTGCATGTTTGATGGCTGTAAAAAAAATTGATTTTCAAAACCTTCCTAAGCCAAGCATGCTAACCTCAACCAATGAAGACTAGCATGAACTTAGCATTTTCCTTAAAGTTAACTAAAAATTTTAGGGAAGATAAACTTTTCTAGATCTGTAATCCTGATTAAACAAGGTCAAAACTTTTGATTTTTCAACAAAAATGGCCTTGCACTTGTTCCTTAAATGTTTGTGCCTTGTTTTTGAGTAAAAACCTTGAGTGATATGATCAATGAGCTATTTCATCATCCCAAATTACTCTGGAGCTGTGTAAATAAGTTCATGATGCTCATGCCACTCTTTCACTTTAGTCATGGACTTTCAAATGTCAATGACTTCAGTTTGGATCCATAAACATAAAGAAAATATGAAATTCCTCTGCTTTCCTTTTTCTTTTGCTGGCTGCATCACTGTTACAAATTGAACAATCACTTTAAAATCCCAAACGATTTTTCATGAATTTTATAATATTTTTCTCTGAACGTGTGTCAAAATATCTTTAAAATAAGGTCTTGTTCATCCCCGGATCAGCCTGGATAAAAAAGTTATGATTTTTTAAACCTAAACTGTTTGGAATCCCTAAAATTAACAAAGTGCATTCTAGTTGGGCCCTTTTGCCCCACTAAACGATTTTTCCAAATCTGTCCAACATTTTTTTTTTCAAAGTTCATGAAATTCCCTTTCTTGAAAGGTATTATTTGTAATTTTTTGATACCAAATGAGTCTGATATGATATTTTGAATTTTAATACACCTTTTTTCTCGTATGCTCTATCAGTAGCATAATTGACCTAAATTTGAAAATTTATTTCCCTAGAAAGTGATTTTCTGGGATATTAGGAATATTTTTAGATTGACCCTCATCAAGTTACCTTTCTGACGGTATCTTGTCCATCCTCTAAAGCCTTTGAAACAAATCCAAAATAAATTAAAAAAATGGGATTGCGCGATGTTGTCCTCTATTCTTGGTCATGGTAAAAATTAAAGTTATTTTCCTAAATTTCATCTCGAGACATTCGAATGTCTCCGTATCACCCCGATTAGACTTGAGAACATGCTTCGACCTCCTACAAGCTCGTATCAAGGCACGAATATATTTTTTTACATCTTTACCATCCTTGTTCATGATAATTTCTTTTGCCAAAAATCATTAAAACGCTTACACATTTCCTAAATCATAAAGTTTTGTCAACGTAAGTTTTCCAACTTGACTTCTTTAAAGAGTTTTAGATAATGTCACTTTTGGGGATACTTCAACCCTGACTTTTTGAAGGGATACTCCAACCCTACTTTCCAAAATTGTCAAGATTTAAAAATCTTTCTTTGTCTAAATTATTCATTATCTATGTGGATACTCCAATCCTATCTTTTCGAGGGGATACTCCAACCCTGTCTTTTAACTAAAATTAAATTTTTCTCCTTCTTAGACTTCCATGAATGTGCCAAGAGTCAAACCCATTTTTTTAAAAAAGAAACCTCATTCAATCAAGGGACCTAGATGCATCTTGAAAATTGTTGATTTGATTATTCCCAAATAATCGATGCTAATTGCGAGAAAAATTCCAATAGTCCATCTCTTGCCTTTATCATTGCATTGAATGGTCCATATTATGTTACTTCATTCGTTGTTGTACTAACGTGATTTCTTCATGATGATTATTTGCATGCATGTTTTCAAAACATTTCAAGTAAAACTGAAGGTAATATTTCACATAGGTATCTCTCTAATGCCTAAAGTGGAATATTTCATTTTTCAAAGTAAAATCTAGAGGTCATTTTTATTGAAAATCTCTATATTCCACATCTCTTCGGGCCGTGTATGAGATTAAATCTTTTCATCAAAGCTTGGATTTGTATTTCTACAAAATTCATGCATTAAAAGAGTGTTATATCATCGTGAGAATCGAAACTGAGATAAATCATAACTAGTAAGGTACCAATTTTGGGCGTTGCAAAAAAGTTCATGCCTCATCATGCATAACCAACTCTCGAACTCAGACGGTGAATCTTTGTATCACATAGACCATGAGATCAATGTTTTGAGTTTCGTAACTCAAGGCATAGGTTTCAATAGGCATTCGATCATGCCTAGCCCAAAATGATCAGTGGCAACTCGAAGCGTTGGCCACTTTGTGATGGTCATCCAAGACCAATAAGATGAGTGATTCGTCTTACGGTCCCCATCACTATACCACGAGTCAAGAATCCATACTTTCTTAGTCTCATCACATTCCTAAGGAAACGTCTCGGTTAAGAACATATTTCCTAGTTAGAAAAATATTTTAAGTCATATACACCCATAGATCCGCGAGGATCCACCCTGGGGCACATTGCGATAGTGCCCAATAACAAAAAAATGAATATTATTATGAGAATCCAATTGTCTCATTTGATGGATAAACTTTGATTATAAGGAAAGTGGTGGAGGGAAAAGTTTTTCTTGGAAAGCCAAATCACCAATGTCATGTATCCCACTGAGGAGAACATGATTGTCATGCCGATTCACATAAAAAATGGAGATTATTACGAGAATCCAAGTTTATCTTATTTGATGGACGAACTTTGATTCTATGGACAATATGGAAAGAAAAGCTTTTATTGCCAAACCAAAGCATCAGTATCATGTATCCAAATGAGGAGAACATGATTGTAGTGCCCAATCATAAAAAAATGAATATTATTATAAGAATACAAGTTTGTCTCATTTGACAAATAAACTTTAATTATAGGAAAAAGGGTGGAGAGAAAAGCCTTTCTTAGATAGCCAAAGCACCAATATCATGTATCCCAATAAGGACAACATGATTTTCATGCCGATTCCCAATATCATGTATCCTAATCATAAAAAGAATAAAGATTATTATGAGAATCATCATTTAACTCAGTTGACAGATGAACCTTGATTCTAAGGAAAATGGTAGACGGAAAAGCTTTTCTTAGAAAACCAAAGCACCAATATCATGTATCCTAATGAGGAGGACATGATTGTCTTGCTGATTCACAAAAAATAGAGATTATTACGGGAATCCAAGTTAGTCTTATTCGATGGGTGAACTTTGATTCAACGAAAAATGTAGAAAGAAAAGCTATTCTTGCTAAAAGAAAGCATTAGTATCCTGTATCCTAATAAGGAGCACATGATTGTAGTGCCTAATCACAAAAAAATGAATATTATGATGAGAATCCAAGTTTTTCTCATTTAACGGATGAACTTTAATTATAAGGAAAATGGTGGAGAGAAATGTTTTTCTTGCCAAACTAAAGCATTAATATCATGTATCTGAATGAGGGGAATATGATGTAGTGTGCAATCACAAAAAGAATGAAGATTATTATGAAATTTAAGCTTGTCTTATTTGACGGAAGAACTTTGCTTGCAAGGAAAATAATGGAGAGAAAGCTTTTCTTGCCAAAGCAAGCACCAATATCATGTATCGCAATGAGGAGAACGTGATTGTAATGCGAGTAAAAAAAATAGAGACTATTACAAGAATCCAAGTTATCTTGTTTGATGGATGAATTTTGATTCTATGGAAAACGTGGAAAGAAAAGCTTTTCTTGCAAAACCAAAGCATTAATATCATGTATCTTAATGGGGAAAACATGATATAGTGCCCATTCATAAAAAAAAAATTAGATTATTATAAGAATCCAAGTTTGTCCCATGACAGATGAACTTTGATTGTAAGGAAAATGGCAGAGAGAAAGCTTTTCTTGCCAAACCAAAGCACCAATATCATGTATTGCAATGAGGAGAACATTATTGGAATGCAAATAAAAAATGAAAACTATTACGAGAATCTAAGTTCACCTTCTTGATGGATGAACTTTGATTCTATGGAAAATGTGGAAAGAAAAGCTTTTTTGGCTAAACCAAAGCATTAGTATCATGTATCCTAATGTAGAGAAGATGATTGTGGTGCCCAATCACAAAAAAATGAATATTGTTACGAGAATTTAAGATTGTCTCATTTGACGAATGACTTTGATTATAATGAAAATGATAGAGGGAAAACTCTTCTTGGAAAGCCAAAGCACCAATATCACATATCCAAAAAAGGAAATCATGATTTTTATGCTGATTTACATAAAATATAGAGATTATTACGAGAATCTAAGTTTGTCTTATTTGATGGATGAACTTTGATTCTATGGAAAATATGGAAAGAAAAGTTTGTCTTGCCAAACCAAAGCATCAGTATCAAGTATCCCAATAAGGAAAACATGATTGTGGCACCTAATCAATAAAAAAATTAAGATTATTATGAGCATCCAAGTTTATCTCACTTGACAGATGAACTTTGACTATAAGGAAAATGAAAAAAACAAAGTTTTTCTTGCAAAATCAAAGCATTAATATCTTGTACCTTAATGAGTAGAACATGATTGTAGTTCCCAATCACAAAAAGAATGGAGATTATTATGAGAATCATTGTTTGTCTCTGTTGACAAGCAAACTTTGAATCCAAGGAAAATGGAAAAAATAAAGCTTTTCTTGCAAAATCAAAGCACCAATATCATGTATCTCACTAAGGAGAACATCATTATCATCTCGATTCTAAAAAGAAATTGAGATTATTATGAGAATCCAAGTTTGTCTCATTTGACGGACGAAATTTGATTCTAGGAAAAGTGTGAAAAGAAAAGCTTTTCTTGCCAAAATAAAGCATCAGTATCATGTACCCCAATGAGGAGCACATGATTGCGGTGCCCAATCACAAAAATGAATATTACTACAAGAATCCAAGTTCGTCTCATTCAATGGATGAACTTTGATTGTAAGGAAAATGGTGGAGAGAAACATTTTTATTCCTAAACCAAAGCACCAATATCGTGTATCCCAATGAGAAGAACATGATTGTAGTGCCCAATCACAAAAACAATGGAGATTATTATGAAAATTGGCATTTGTCTCAGTTGACTGAAGAAGTTTGAGTCTAAGGAAAATGGTAGAGGGGAAAGCCTTTATTGGAAAGCTAAAGCACCAATATCTTGTATGCCAATGAGGAGAACAGAATTGTTGGACCGATTCACATAAAAATAAAGATTATTTCGAGAATCTAGGTTTGTCTCTTTTGATTAATGAACTTTGATTCTATGGAAAATATGGAAAGAAAAGCTTTTTTTGCTAAACCAAAGCATTAATACAAGTATCATAATGAGGAAAACACGATTGTGGTGCCCAATCACAAAAGAATGAAGATTATTACAAGAATCCAAGTTTATCTTAGTTGACTGATGAACTTTGATTATAAGAAAATACTGGAGAGAAAAGCTTTTCTTGCAAAATCAAAGCGCCAATATCGTGTATCCCAATGAGAAGGACATGATTGTAGTACCCAATCACAAAATGAATGGAGATTATTATGAGAATCATCATTTGTCCTAGTTGATGGAAGAACTTTGATTCTAAGGAAAATGGTGGGGGGAAAAGCTTTTCTTGGAATGCCAAAGCACCAATGTCATGTATCATAATGACGAGAACATGATTGCCATGCCGATTCATAAAAAAAATGGAGATTGTTATAAGAATCTAAGTTTATCCCAATTGATGGATGAACTTTGATTCTATGGAAAATGTGGAACGAAAAGCTTTTCTTGCCAAGACAAAGCTTTAGTATCACGTATCCCAATGAAGAGAACATAACTTCGGTGCCTAATCACAAAAAATGAATATTATTATGATAATCCAAGTTTGTCTTATTTGACGGATGAACTTTGATTATAAGGAAAATGGTGGAGGGAAAAGCTTATCTTGGAAAGCCAAAGCACCAATATCATGTATCTCGATGAGGAGAACATGATTGTCATGCCAATTCACGTAAAAAATAAAGATTATTACAAGAATCCAAGTTTATCTTATTTGATGGATGAACTTTGATTCTATGGAAAATGTGGAAAGAAAAGCTTTCCTTTCTAAACCAGAGCACTAGTATCCAGTATACTAATTAGGAAAACATGATTGTGGTGCCCAATCACAAAACAATGAAGATTATTATGAGAATCCAAGTTTGTTTCACTTGACGAATGAACATTGATTATAAGGAAAATGGTGGAGAGAAAAGCTTTTCTTACAAAATCAAAGCACCAATGTCATGTATCCTAATAAGGAGAACATGATTGTCTTACCAATTCACGTAAAAAATAGGGATTATTATAGGAATCCAAGTTTGTCTTATTTGATGGATGAACTTTGATTGTATCGAAAATATGGAAAAAAAAAAGCTTTTCTTGCCAAACCAAAGCATCAGTATCAAGTATCCCAATAAGGAAAACATGATTGTGGTGCCCAATCACAAAAGAAAGAAGATTATTATGAGAATTGATGTTTGCCACATTTGATGGATGAAATTTGATTATAAGGAAAAAAAATGGCAGAGGGAAAAGCTTTTCTTGGAAAGCCAAAGCACCAATATCATCTATCATAATGATAAGAACATGATTGTCATGTTGATTCATAAAAAAAATAAAGACTGTTACGAGTATCCAAGTTTGTCTTATTTGATAGACGAACTTTGATTCTATGGAAAATGTGGAAAGAAAAGCTTTTCTTACCAAACCAAAGCATTAGTATCATGTATCCCAACAAGGAGAACATGATTGTGGTGCCCAATCACAAAAAATGAATATTATTATGAGAATACAAGTTTGTCTCATTTGATGGATAAACTTTGATTTTAAGGAGAATGAAGGGAAGCTTTTCTTAGGAAGCCAAAGCACTAATATCATGTATCCCAATGAGGAGAACATGATTGTCTTGCCAATTCAAGTAAAAATGGAAACCATTATAGGAATCCGTGTTTATCTCGTTTGATGGATGAACTTTGATTGTATGGAAAATGTGGAAAGAAAAGCTTTTCCTGCCAAACCAAAGCATCAATATCAAGTATCAAGTATCCCCATAAGGATAAATAATAGTGTTGCCCAACCATAAAAGAATAAAGATAGTACCATAATCCTAGTTTATCTCACTTAATGGATGAACTTTGATTATAAAGAAAATAGTGGAGGGAAAAAATTTCTCACAAAATCAAGCACCAATATCACGTATCCCAATGAGTAGAACATGATTGCAGTGCCTAATCACAAAAAGAATAGAGATTATTATAAAAATCATTATTTACCTTAGTTGACAAATGAACTTTGATTCTAAGGAAAATGGCATAGGGAAAAGCTTTTCATGGAATACCAAAGCACCAATATCATGTATCCCACTGAGGAGAACATGATTGTTATGTTGATTCACAAAAAAAAAGAGATCACCATGGTATTCCAAGTCTATCTCATTCGATGGACGAACATTGATTCTATGAAAAATATAGAAAGAAAAGCTTTTCCTACCAAAACAAAACATCAGTATCATGTATTCCAAAGAGGAGCACATGTTGTGGTGCCCAATCATAAAAAATGAATATTATTAAAAGAATCTAAGTTTGTCTCATTTGATGGATGAACTTTGATTATAAGGGAAATGGTGGAGAGAAACACTTTTATTGCGAAACCAAAGCACCAATATCGTGTACCCAATGAGGAGAACATGATTGTAGTGATCAATAATAAAAGATGGAGATTATTATGAGAATCCAAGTTTGTCTTGTATGATGAACAAACTTTGACTCTAGGGAAATTGGTGGAAAGAAAAGCTTTTCTTGCCAAACCAAAGCATCAATATCATGTATCTAAATAAGGGGAACATGATGTAGTGCCTAATCACAAAAAAAATGAAGATTTTTATGAGAACCTAAGCTTGCCTCATTTGACGGACAAATTTTGATTACAAGGAAAATGGCAGAGAGAAAGCTTTTTTTGCCAAACCAAAGCACCAATATTGTGTATTGCAATAAGAAGAACATGATTGTAGTGCGAGTAAAAAAAATGGAGACTATTACGAGAATCCAAGCTTGTCTTGTTTGATGGATGAACTTTGATTCTATGGAAAATGTGAAAAGAAAAGCTTTTCTTGCAAAACCAAAGCACCAATATCATGTATCTCAATGAGGAAAACATGATGCAGTGCCCAATCAGAAAAAGAATGAAGATTATTATGAGAATCCAAGTTTGTCTTAATTGACGAATGAACTTTAATTGTAAAGATAATGGTAGGGAGAAAGCTTTTCTTGTCTAACCAAAGCACTAATATCGTGTATCGCAATGCGGAGCACATTATTGTATTGCGAATAAAAAAATGAAAACTATTACGAAAATCTACGTTTGTCTTGTTTGATGGATGAACTTCAACTCTATGGAAAATATGGATAGAAAAGCTTTTCTTGCCAAGCCAAAGCTTCAGTATCATGTATCAAATGAGAAAAACATTATTGTGGTGCCCAATCATAAAAAATGAATATTGTTATAAGAATCCAAGTTTGTCTCATTTGATGGATGAACTTTGATTATAAGAAAATGGTGGAGAGAAAAGCTTTTCTTGCAAAATCAAAGCACCAATATCATCTATCCTAAAGAGAAGAACATGATTGTAGTGCCCATCACAAAAGGAATGGAGATTATTATGAGAATCGTCATTTGTCTCAGTTCACAAAAAAAAAATTGATTCTAAGAAAAATGGTTAAGGAAAAGCTTTTCATGGAAAGTCAAGGCACCAAAATGATGTATCATAATGACAAAAACGTGATTATCGTGCCAATTCACAAAAAAAAATGGAGATTGTTATGAGAATCCAAGTTTATCTTGACAGATGAACTTTGATTCTACGGAAAATATGGAAAGAAAAACTTTTCTGGCCAAACCAAAGCATTAGTATCAAGTATACCAATGAGGAAAACATGATTGTGGTTCCAAATCATAACAGAATAAAGATTATTATGAGGATCCAAGTTTGTCTCACTCGACTGATGAACTTTAATTATAAGGAAATGGTGGAGAGAAAAGTTTTCTTGCAAAATCAAAGTACCAACATTGTGTATCCTAATAAGAAGAACATGATTGTAGAGCCTAATCACAAAAAGAATAGAGATTATTATAAGAATTGTCGTTAGTCTTAGTTGACGAAAAAACTTTGATTCCAAGAAAAATGGTGAAAGGAAAAACTTTTCATGGAAAGCCAAAGCACCAATATCATGAAACACAATGAAGAGAACATGATTGTCATGCCAGTTCACATAAAAAATGGAGATTATTACGAGAATCCAAGGTTGTCTCATTTGATGGATAAACTTTGATTCTATGGAAAATATGGAAAGAATAGTTTTTCTTGCCCAACCAAAGCATCAGTATCAAGTATCACAATGAGGAAAACATGATTGTGGCACCCAGTCACAAATGAATGAAGATTATTACCAGAATCCAAGTTTGTCTCACATGACTAATGAAGTTTGATTATAAGAAAATGATGGAGGGAGAATCTTTCTTGCAAAATTAAAGCACCAATATCTTGTATCCCAATAAAAAGAACATGATTGTAGTGCCCAATCATAAAAAGAATAGAGATTATTATGAGAATCATTGTTTGTCTCAATTGATGGAAAAACTTTGATTCTAAGGAAAATGGTGAAAGGAAAAGCTTTCCTTGGAAAGCCAAAGCACCAATATCATGTATGCCAATGAGGAGAACAGGATTGTCATGCTGATTCACATAAAAAAAAGAGAATATTTCAAGAATCCACGTTTGTCTCTTTTGATGGATGACTTTGATTCTTTGGAAATATGGAAAAAAAAGCTTTTCCTAACAAACCAAAGCATCAGTATCAAGTATCCTAATGAGGAAAATGTGATTATGGTGCCCAATCACTAAAAGATGAATATCATTATGAGAAGTTTGTCTCATTTGATGGATAAACTTTGATTCTATGGAAAATGCAAAAAGAATAGCTTTTCTTGCCAAATCAAAGCATTAGTATCAAGTATCCTAATGAGGAAAACATGACTGTGGTTCCCAATCACAAAAGAATGAAGATTATTAGAATAATCAAATTTTATCTCACTTAAATAATGAACTTTCAGTATAAGAAAATGGTGGAGAGAAACGCATTTCTTGCAAAATCATCCTAATAAGTAGAACATGATTGCAGTGCCCAATTATAAAAAGAATAGAGATTATTACGAGAATCATTGTTTGTCTTAGTTGACGGATAAACTTTGATTCTAAGGAAAATGGCAGAGGGAAAAGCTTTTCTTAGAAGCCAAAGCACCAATATCCCAATGAGCAGAACATGATTGTCATGTCAATTCACAAAAAATGGGAATCCAAGTTTGTTTATCTCATTTGATGGACAAATATTGATTCTGCAAAAATGTGGAAAGAAAAGCTTTTCCTACCAAAACAAAGCATCAGTGTCATGTATCCTAAAGAAGAGCACATGATTGTGGTGCCCAATCAAAAAAAAGGAATATTATTATGAGAATCCAAGTTTGCCTCATTTGATGGATGAACTTTGATTATAAGGAAAACAGTAGAGAGAAACAATTTTATTGCCAAACCAAAGCACCAATATTGTGTACCCAAAATGGAGAACGTGATTGTAGTGATCGATAATAAAAAAATGAAGATTATTACAAGAATCCAAGTTTATCTTGTTTGACAATAAGCTTTGATTCTAGGGAAAATGGTGGAAAGGAAAGTTTTTCTTGCCAAACCAAAGCATCAATATCATGTATCTAAATGAGGGGAACATGATGTAGTGCCAATCACAAAAAGAATGAAGATTATTATGAGAATCCAAGCTTGACTCTTTTGATGGACAAATTTTGATTACAAGGAAGATCGAGGAGAGAAAGCTTTTCCTGCCAAACCAAAGCACCAATATTGTGTATCACAATGACAAGAACATAATTGTAGTGTGAGTAAAAAAAATTAAGACTATTATGAGAATCCAAGTTTGTCCTATTTGATGGATGAATTTTGATTCTATGGAAAATGTGAAAAGAAAAGTTTTCTTGCAAAACCAAAGCATCAATATCATGTTTCTCAATGAGGAGAACATGATGTAGTGCCTAATCACAAAAAGAATGAAGATTACTATAAGAATCCAAGTTTGTCTTATTTGACGAGTGAATTTTAATTGTAAAGAAAATGGTGGGGAGAAAGCTTTTCTTGCCAAACAAAAGACTAATATCATGTAACACAAGCAAGAAAACATTATTATATTATGAATAAAAAAAAAAGACTATTACGAGAATCCAAGTTTGTCTTATTTGATGGATGAACTTTAATTTTATGGAAAATGTGGAAAGAAAAGCTTTTCTTGCCAAACCAAAGCTTCAGTATCATGTATCCCAATGAGGAGAACATGATTATGGTGCACAATCACAAAAAAATGAAGATTATTGCGAGAATCCAAGTTTGTCTCCTTTGGCAGATAAACTTTGATTATAAGGAAAATGGTGCAGAGAAAAGCTTTCATTGCCAAACCGAAGCACCAATATTGTTTACCCAAGAGGAGAATGTGATTGTAGTTCCAAACAGCAAAAAAAGATAAACTTTGATTATAAGGAGAATGGTGGTGAAAAAAGCTTATATTGCCAAACCAAAGCACCCATATCGTTTACCCAAAGAGGTGAATGTGATTGTAGTGCCAAATAGCAAAAAATAAAGACTATTAAGAGAATCCAAGTTTGTGTCATTTGATGGACGAACTTTAATTCTATGGAAAATGTGGAAATAGAAGCTTTACTTGCCAAATTAAAGCATCATTATCATGTATCTCAGTGAGGAGAACATGATTGGGGTACCCAACCATAAAAAAATCAATATTATTAAGAGAATCCAAGTTTGTTTCATTTGACTGATGTATTTTGATTATAAAGAAAATGGTGGAGAGAAAAGCTTTTCATGGAAAGCTAAAGCACCAATATCATGTATCCAAATGAGAATAACTTGATTATCATGCCAATTGGCATAAAAAAGGGAGATCATTACAAGAATCTAGGTTTGTCTTATTTGATGGATGACCTTTGATTCTATGGAAAATGTGGAACAAAAAGCTTTTCTTGCCAAACCAAAGCATCAGTATCATGCATCCCAATGAGTAGAGCATGATTATAGTGCGAAATCATAAAAAAATCAATATTATTATGAGAATCCAGGTTTGTCTCAATTGATGGATGAACTTTAATTGTAAGGAAAATATGGTAGAGAAAGCATTTCTTGCCACACTAAAGCACTAATATCGTGTATCGCGATGATGAGATCAAGATAGTAGTGTGAATAAAAAAATGGAAACTATTATGAGAATCCAATTTTGCCTTATTTGATGGATGAACTTTGATTTTCTGGAAAATGTGGAAGGAAAAGCTTTTCTTGCGAAACCAAAGCATCAGTATCATGTATCCTAATGAGGAGAACATGATTGTGATGCCCAATCACAAAAAAAATCAATATTATTACGAAAATTCAAGTTTGTCTCAATTGATGGACGAATTTTAATTGTAAGGAAAAATAGGGGAGAGAAAGCATTTCTTGCCAAACCAAAGCACTGATATCGTGTATCACGATGAGGAGAACAAGATAGTAGTGTGAATAAAAAAATGGATACTATTGCGAGAATCCAATTTTGCCTTGTTTGATGGATGACCTTTGATTCTATGGAAAATATGGAAAGAAAAAATTTTCTTGCCAAACCAAAGCATCCATATCATTCATCCCAAAGAGAAGAACATGATTTTGGCACCCAATCACAAAAAAATTAATATTATTACAAGAATCTAAGTTTGTCTTATTTGATTATAAGGAAAATAGTGGGGAGAAAATCCACATTTTTCTTATTTGATAGACAAGCTTTGATTGTAAGGAAAATGGCATAGAGAAAGCCTTTCTTGCCAAACCAAAGCACCAATACCATGTATCGCAATGAGGATAACACGATTGTAGTGCAAATAAAAGAGAGAGACTATTATGAGAACCCAAGTTTGTCTTATTTGATTGATGAACTTTGATTTTATGGAAATGTGGAAAGAAAAGCCTGTCATGCAAAACCAAAGCATCAGTATCATGTATCGCAATAAGGAGAACATGATTATGGTGCACAATCACAAAAAAAAAGAAGGTTATTGCGAGAATCCAAGTTTGTCTCATTTGACGAATAAACTTTGATTATAATGAAAATGGTAGAGAAAAAAGCTTTTATTGCCAATCCAAAGCACCAACATCATGTACCTAAGGAGGAGAATGTGATTGTAGTGCCAATAAAAAAAGAGACTGTTACGAGAATCCAAGTTTGTCTTCATTGATGGACAAACTTTGATTCTATGGAAAATGTGGAAGGAAAAGCTTTTCTTGCCAAACCTATCATGTATCCTAGTGAGGAGAACATGATTGTGGTACCCAGTCATGAT